>CM021101.1:430560059-430770800 GCA_007115665.2 Sequoiadendron giganteum | reverse complement strand
GGCCAACAGGAGGAGGAAGAGGAAACAATGGCCGACACCCATTTTCAGCAGATGTTGGACACGGCTTTGGAAGAAGAAGAAAACACTGAATAGGGGACCCAAGGGTCGGGAGATACTTAGCTTATAGAGGAGGATGAGCCCGAGCAAACCAGTGCAAGAAGGGAGGAAGTGCACGAGATGGAGGCAACAGAAGAACAGCCCCTTGTCATTTGTAATCCACAGCAGACAGTGCCTGATTGGCTTTCCGACAGAATGAGGAGAGAACCCGAGGATGATACGGATCCAGCCATTGAGATGGAAGAGTTCCTCAGGAGGATCAGTGCGCCACCAGAGAAGAAAAGGGCCCGAAAGTTTTCAAAGATCTCGACTGACGAGTCAGGCTCTCGCACGCTTCAGGTGGCTATTCCGAGGGAAGATTGTGATCGAACCGAGGAGAGGCCTGAAAATTACGTGATCACCACAGTAGAGTTGGGTCGTCCTACGGGAGCCCAAGTTATCGAGGAGTTCGATAACTCCTATCAGGCATTGAAGGATCAGTTGCTCCGCACGGAGGGGAAGTATAAAAAATTGAAGAAGGAGCACAAAACCTTGATAGGATACGTGCAAAATCTAGCACGTCCAGGTGAACCAGCAAACCCAGCAGTAGAACGTCCATCAGAGCTTCCGAAGGAGTCAGTTGTTGCCTTAGAGGATTTGAAGAAAATGGAAACGGAGGCAGACAAGTGGGTTAGCCGTGTTCATACTGAGACAGGGAAATTCATGGAGGACCTCGCCGATGCTTATCGACAGGCCTCAAGTATTTTGGCACGGATGGATATAGTAGATCAGGCCTGGGGTGATACTCGCATCTATCAAACGAAGACTGTACTTCGTTTGGGGGCTTTGATGCATATACCTCTAGAAACCTTGGTGGATGGAGGTGTAATTCAGAGAGGTGATAGGTATGATTTCACCAGTTGGTACTCCTCGGTGGTCACAGGCCGTGGATTTCACGACGCAGCAAGGGCAGATTCAGCTAAAGTGAGGAAAGCAATGGGCAACATCTTGGGGGGAGTCCTCAATACATTAGAAGCCATATTTGCTAGAAAGTTGGTCCCAGAGGAGATAACTGCTGATGGCTTGAAAAGTAGACTGCCTCCATTCTTCTCAGCTGCGAGGTCACTTGTCCTGGATGACTTTGAGAATGTCTCCACGTTCTCTAGTATAATTCAGCATACCCAGGACGCCTTAGTGACATGGAGGAAATCTTACACCAGATACGGACAGACGGTAGCAATCTTGGAGTTCCAACTCAACCATATTCCACCGATCTCTGCACAGGAGGTTGAAGCAGTATTGGCCCGGTTGATCGAGTTTGCTATCCGGGAGAAGGCCAGTGGGAACGCGCTGCTTGATGAGGATCTTCTTGATGATGGTAGTGGGCATTAATTGCTCATTATGATTCCTGCAGGGGAGTGGAGAATATTCTGTGCATTCATTGCCCACTCCTTTCTGTGGCGGTTTTTAGGGCATAAACCCTAATTAGGGCATAGGTGGCTGAATCTGAGCCCTTCATTGTAATTCGATCTAAACCGTCCACTGAATTGGACTTATTATAAAAGGGGCATCCCCCCTCATTTGTAAGATAATTAGATAGAGATTAGAATTGGAATTGGATCAGAGCTAGAGAGTAGAAGGCATATAGCATTTAGCTTAGAAGTTAGCTTTAGATTGAGGAGGGAAGAAAACTTTCCTTTGAAAGTTTTGTAAAAGGTTGTTGTGAACACTTTTCATAATACAAAGAGTTTCATTGCTTGGTGATTTCTTCTTTGTTATGAGTAGCTAGCAAGGCCATTTCGTCTTTCCAATTCAAGGTAGATAGAGTAAAATAGATTTTTATTTCATGCAAGTAGTTGTTAATTGTGGAGTGTGGCGTTGTGATTTGAGCATATCTTCTTTCATCCATACCACTAGCGGGCTTACTGATGGTAAGTTCGCCTTGCGTGGTCAACTGGAGTATCAACACTTAACTTCGATTGTGGTTCATATGTTTGTATGCGTCGTATTGACGGTATGAACATGTTGCGTCATAGTTTGAACACTTTTCTCATCCTTTGAAGATTGCACCAACTTTGTCGGAGTTGTTCGAAAGGAGACAAAGCAAATTTTGGTTTGAAGATTGTTTAAGTCGATCCTTGTCCTCCACCCTTTAGAAGTAGATTGTAGAATCCCTATCCCTATCCCCTTTAAATTCTGCATTTTCCGAGTCAGTCTAGATACCAGAACAATATTGCCAAATCATTCATGTCCTAATTGCTTCACAGAATCGAACGACTACGTAAGTCCCCTTGAAATAACCAGCAAAACACATCAACCAACTGAGTCTATTCGCGATAAAAGGAACCTTGGAGTCGAACACATGAACTTTCAAGCAATCTTAGCATGTGGGACACTTTCATCAAGAGAGAATAGAGCGACCGTTGGACAACTTTATTCTGTGCTGGCGTTGTCATAAAAAGCACGTCAACAGAGCGGATGTGTCTTAGTTATGCGTTCTCTTGGTCTAACTAAGACAGCCGAAGATTAGTCTCTTAGCAAGGATGAGTATTTATGCATTTAGATGTCATTCAATTCGATCTGAATATATACAATTTATATTCTCTCAATGCAGATCGAAGAACTTATACTTGGGATTGGTGATTTCGATATAAATGATGATGATGAATATATTCAATCATCATTTATATCTGACCGAAGCTATCTTTATTCAACACAACTTCTTTATCCTTCAATTTTCCAACAAGTGGTACCGACTTTGATTCAAGCAGATAATACTTACCAAAAGTTTTTGTAAATAACAAGCCTAAAGCATTCGTTACCTTGATTGACATGACATTGTTTGAATCCCCCTAATCAATGATGCAATTACTTAATTTGTAACCAGATATATAGAGAGATACATAGAATGGATCTGGCTTTTCTCCTGGTGGTACGGAACACTCAAATAAATTTAAAGGGCAGTAGAGCTAGTACATGGGCTAGCTGAGTTAATTTCTTTTTGATAAAACCCACAAGATGAGGTAGGTGAATGAATACTTTGAAACAAAATCCAGAACAGGGAGATGCAAACTCAGGGGATAGAATCCAATTGAAAAGGTGGAGGAGAACAGAAGCAACAAGGCAAGCTGTGGCAAGGACAATACCACCTCCAACTCGTTTGTTGGTTAGGCAGCTATAAATACAACATTATGAATGCATCTATGCATATGATAAAACGCATGTATTTGCGATTCTCTCTTGGAGGTGCAGGACTAAAGCTTTTGTACATTTATATTTTATAAACTCATTTAGCATCTTTATTTTGTTTAATTATTTAATTATCTATTGAAGTTTTCTTGAGTACTTATCTTTGTTAGTCTGCTTCATTAATTACTATTCTACTAGTAGTTCTTTGAATATAAGTTGGCAATAGTAATAGTTTCGTAACATTTTATATTGTTTGGAAATAGGCATTAGGAACTTCTTTCATTTTCTCTAGCTAGTCGTTGAAAGGTGGTGGAATTCTTACATTTGGCAGCTGATATATTTTATCTGCAAACAATACGGTTGCCACCATTTTTGACCATTGTTGAGAAATGATATGTAAAGAAAGTAGTATTTTTAAAAAAGAATAATTTCCTCTGATTATTATTATTTTGTTAATAAAGTAAATAGACTATTAATATTGAAAAAGATACAAAGAGGGGCGCCTGAAAGAACCAAAATCAGACTGGCTTCAAGCTTACGATAGAAAATTGCGGTAGCATAAGGTAGACAATAAGAGACCACTCCTCAAAATATGGAGCCTTGTAAACAGCCCAGCGGGGTATGGCACAAGAGTTTGTGGATAAACATGTCAAGACGATAAAACAAATTAGTACTGATAAAAGTGTCTACAACCAGCCGATGGTGTAAATAAAGTTCTCTAGATGTCCTGCTTGTACACTCAGAAGGCTCACACAGAAAATATAACAATTCAATTTTGTGCTATTTACATGTCATGAGGGGATTGAAGTTGACTTTGCTTTTGTGAAACATGGAGCTGCGATGGGTTGATTGATTGATTTTAATAACGTCCACGAGACCAGCCAGTCTATGGAATCCATGAAATAAAACTGAAAGACCACCTTAGCCAAAACAACAAAAACAACAGCCGACCCCACCGAACTACTTCCCGTTGTTTTCCAGCTCTTTGCTGATTTTATGTTCATATTGACTCGTTGGTGCTTTGCGGTTTACTGCAAGTTGGCTCCTCAACTTGTTGCATGTGGGGAGGAAGGTATTTAAATATCATATAATAATCTATATTTAAATAAAATATATTATATATAATATAATAATCTATATTTAAAATTAAAATTATAAATATTATAGAAAACATAATATATTATAATTTATATAAGTTTTACTGCTATTAGCATGAATAGTATGCGAAGAGTGTATAATCTTTATGTAATTCTAAATATTCAACAATGTTATAGAGTATTTCTTAAGAAAGCCATGTCTCAGTTTGAAGTTGAACATGGTTGAATGTTTGTGTTTGTCAACGTAATATTCAGAATTCTAATAGGAGGTTGCTTAATATAACAAGTAACTACCCTCATTATTTAGTATTAGTGTATTTTGAAAAATTTGTTTTCTACTAGCGATTTATTGTAGATGTTAAGCCTAGCCTATGTGCTTTTGCTTGGGAACTCCATATTCAAAAATCATTTTACTATGATACACGGAGAAGCTATGCAATCCTGTGATGCAAAAAGAAGACGGGAACTCCAATTGAAATTTGACTATTTCCTTGACTGTAGACTTGATTCTGTGATGTGGTGCACATGCCAATGATTTATGAAAAGTGAGAAAATGCTACTGCTACTGAGAAAATGGAGTGGTCGTTTCTGGTGTTCTAATTTCACATGAAAGACATGATTATTTTGTGATGGGTTAGATATTCAGAATCCGTGGGCGCGGTTGGAAGCGCTCAGGCATGTCACGGGATGGTCAGGGCATGCCCCTGCCGTCCCATGCGCACTCCCGCTCCCGCTCGGTCCCGATCATGCATTGATTCCTGCTTTTTCTGGTAACATAGAAGGAAAGGAAAGGTCAGCTCGTTCTTGTATGACTCCATGATTCAAAGCCTTGCATTTTGATTGGTAATGTTAAAAGAATATACTTGTACTAAAAGTTGGTTCTCATTATTGTGATTAACATGCTAGAAAGTTAAGCTCTCTTGATGAGTGATTCTTTTGTTATATATTTTCCTCAAAGCCATCTTGTATCAAATATACTATGGTAATATCAACAGTGATTCAAGTACATTTTTCTTGTTCAAGACCAAGAAACACAGTATGTTATTGTCTTCCAAAATATCTATTTTACCAAGCATTGATGTAAACTTCTATTACAGATACGATTAGCTGATAATCATGAGTCTATTTCAAGATCTCAAGTTGAAGCTGCTTCAGCCAATGTTCATGTTCGGATGGAGGTGAGACATTTGATGATGTTTTTATAAGATGCAAATGCTATACGATTGTAGAGGAATTCACTGTTGTGGATGTGCTTTCCTTTCTTTCAAGCTAGTCTTTTGAAGGAATTTATTTAATTTAACCTTTTAGAAAATATCAGTCTTTTCTGAAATGATTTAATTGTGACTCAAAATTTGGGACTGTTTGATCTTGTATTTTTTTTTTCATATTTCCATGGATTCACCTACATTTACCTATTCTCTGTATATTATATAAATCTTACTTCCTCATGTTTAGTAATTAGGGAGCAGAAAAGAGAAGCGGGTTTTATAAATCAATTTTGAGGCATAATCAGGGCACCCTTTGCGTTGTATGCCTTAGAAGTACAATTGCGATAGTTTAGCATATTTGCATGCTAAAACAAATGCAACTACACAAAATGTTGTAAATTATAGATATGTCATATGCAAATTTGGAACGAAATGGAGGAATAAACTTCTCCAGACTATCAATAGAGTCCTTTTATTAATAAAATTAGATTAATGGATACGTAAATAAGTAGGAAATATATATGCGTAGGAAGTGTACACATGGTACCTAATCCAAAATCACCCTGGTATCATGCCCATTTTATACATCTAAACTAAAGTGGCCTACAAGAGTAACACAGTATATTCTCAGAATTATTTCAACATAAACTTTTGACCTTCCCTGCGTAGAACATCAACTTAACATTGAACATATAAGCTTAGGAATAAAATTGCCTATCACGTTACAGAATAAAATATGTTGTGTCTATGTACATTTTATGGCCTTCCTCCAAGGAAGATATATCCCTGGAATTCTGTGGAAGTTGAAGGCCCTACCATAGAGGCACCTGCAAAAAGTGATTATAGCATATGAAATTTTGTGGACGATGCAACATACACCCGAAATAGATGGTTAAAAATTTCACTCAAGTTTTTAAAGAAGATTTTTTTTCTAAATTATGGACTCCGGGAACATCAAATCTCTTTTGTTGTATAATGACTCAAAATTATGGAAACATGTCCCAAGTTTGAAAAAAGATCTAAATTGCAAAAGAGTCATTCTTTAGCTGACTATATGGCCTTCGAAAGTTTTTGCAGCTAACAAATGAGCAGAGTTCATCATGGAGACTACTCTTGCTAATGGAGATGTAGAGTGGTGTTGGAATAGTGAAAAAACCCATAGAAACGCTACTATTTTGAGGACATCTTGTTTGGAACTTCTGTAATTGTTTTCTACTTTTATTGAGTATTTTGTATTTTTTAAGAGAGATTTTCACTTTTGTTGTCCATCTATAGATGGGGTTTTGATCATTCGTTTGTTTCTTTGGTAAAAGGGGCTGTTTTGCAGATTCTAACATGATTGGAAAAGAGGTGACTTTGACTAGGCCATTATTCTTGAAAGTTGGATTTTGAGTATTTGGTCACTTATTGGTAGTTTTAACTTTTAACACATCGTACCATTGTATGTGTAGAATTATTAATGTTTATCTGGTTTAATTGAAAAGTCAAGCTTTATTTGATATTGGTCTTATGCCTTTTTGGGTGAGGGTTGCAGTGAGGTGTTAGTGGTGGGAATATATATATATATATATCCCAAGAGAGTTACATCATAGGGATCGCTTGTGTTTGAGGATTTAAGATGGCCAACGACTGATAAAGAACACGAAGAAGCCAGAACAAGTTTTTTAGTTTCCAAAAGATTAAAAAAGTGTCAATTAGTGGAGGATTTGTAATGTTCCTGAACCGGGATCATAAACACCTGCAATTTTTTATGATATTTTGTGGGAATGCAGCAGAAGTAGAATAGGATTTTCGAATATATATTGTGTTTTCTTTCTATTAGAATAACTGAAACAAACATCAGGTGAAACTAAGGCTAGAATATCAAGCCTTAAGCTAAACTTTGCATTAATTTGTGTAAAAGCTGGAATAAAATTCCTATGGAACCCTACCCAATAAATTCAAATCAGAATAACTAAACTAAAGGCTACCAGTAATAATAGTGTTTATAAATGGTAAATTAGCTTTGAAAAAAATTGATAGAATAACCCAGATTTATATCAGCGCAGCAGCAGTTTATTAACGTGCAACTGTAACAGCATTTACCATAATTTAGAATTTCATAGCAGCAAAAATCTTTTGGGGAAAAAATCGGCAAACCAAAAGTATAAGATTTTTTGAAAAAATGGGGAAAAACTCGAATTTAAAAAAAACATAAAATATTGTAGAACAAGAGATAAAAACTATTTTTTTTTTTGAAATTGAAAGGCATTTCCATAGCATAAGATATAGAGAGCAAAAAAAAATAGAGTTTAACTAATGAATTGTAAAAAATAGATTTTTGCAGTTTATATTCATATCGCTGATTACATTGTATTGCACATCTTTCAAACTCAAAGCATTACTTCACAGTGCATAACTAATAACTAAATGCTGATAGATGACAAAATTTCAATTACAATATAGTTTTTACAAACTCAACCTAAGCAGTTATGCAATTCTTCACATTGCATAACTAATAACTAGGAGCAGCTGCCAATTGCATTTGCTTGTCATGGCATTCCATGAGACCACATTTCTTTGAGGCATTTTTTCAAACAGTTCACTGCCTTGTCTATGCTACCACATTTTTCATACATGTCTACCAAAGCATTTTATCAAACAGTTCACTGCCTTGCTGCTATGGCTAAAAGCCTAAAACAGGTGCTTTCGAACAAGCTATGGATGCTTGGAAAAAATCTATCAAAGCATAATAGTAAGCAATAGCATAGACAATGCAATTTGCTTGTCATGGCATTCCATCACCATGAGATCACATTTCTTTGAGGCATTTTTTCAAACAGTTCTTTGCCTTGTCTATGCTATTGCTTACTATTATGCTTTGATAGATTTTTTCCAAGCATCCATAGCTTGTTCGAAAGCACCTGTTTTAGGCTTTTAGCCATAGTAGCAAGGCAGTGGACTGTTTGATAAAATGCTTTGATAGACAAGCAAATTGCTATGGATTGTCATGGCATTCCATCACCATGAGACCACATTTCTTTGAGGCATTTTTTCAAACAATTCACTGCTTTGTCTATGCTACCACATTTTTCATACATGTCTACCAAAGCATTTTATCAAACAGTTCACTGCTCATGGCATTCCATCACCATGAGACCACATTTCTTTAAGGCATTTTTTCAAACAGTTCACTGCCTTGTCTATGCTGCCACATTTTTCATACATGTCTACCAAAGCATTTTATCAAACAGTTCACTGCCTTGCTGGTATGGCTAAAAGCATAAAACAGGTACTTTCAAACAAGCTATGGATGCTTGGAAAAAATCTATCAAAGCATAATAGTAAGCAACAAGCTATGGTCTCATGGTTTTTTTTTTTTGCGCGAAAATCAGCGCGATTTTATTCGCGTTTTTTGCAAGTTTTAAACACATTTTTTTGGCGATGTTGCAGTTTGAAACGAGAAAAAATCATCTAGCTTGTCAATTTTTTAAAAATCACGATTAATCGGGATTTTTTGCAGATTTATGCTTCTATGATTTAGATAACAGAAAATCAAGTCAATAACATATTGCAACATCCACTTAAAGCCTATAAGGATATATAGCACAGTCGCATAAAGTGCTGGAAGTTAGGTGCTACCGATTAGGTGACTTCTAATGTCAATAGTAATTCATTGTTTCAGATTTGCAGATTTATAATGGAGCACAGGAAAAAATATAAGATGCAATACTAAGGCGGTTAATAATCTCAACTCACAACCATCCAAACATGACTAATTTGAATCCAATATTAATGCATAAACTGGGCGCTGATGATTAATGGTAAGTATAAAATATTCTAATCATACAGCAGCGCACAATTGTGTATTTCGAGCCGGAGTGGCACTGTCCAAAATCCAGGAAATTTGTCTTATAATACTAATTCAGATTGGTGTCAAAGATGTCTATAATTTATTAATTTGCTCAATTTGCCTATGAAATTTGCATCCAGCAGATCACGAAAGATTGAGGGTTTTCATCATAGATGGTAAACTTGTAGAAAACTTGTCGAGTAAAACAAATAGTGAGTATTAATGCCATTTGCTCTCTAAAGAAACTTGCCGAGTCTTTGTCAAGTACTCGCTGATTTTTGGTGAGTACTTGCCAAAAACTCAACGAGTTTGAAAAAAAAAGTCTTTAGATACATAAAAAATGTGAAACACAGAAAAACCACAAAAAAAAATAAAATAAAAAATAGTACAAAAACTCATGATTTTTCCCTATAAATGCATGAATGCCCCTCACACACCCTCACATAACACTTGGAGAGAAAATATTCTTCATAAAAATGTGCCAAATACCTAATTTCTCCCTTAAGTGATAAAATTGTGAAATGGTGTGCGACAAGAAGTTTTATGTGGTTTCAAAGACCTTAATTTGGGCTTGGTGGTAGGGGTGTTGCCCGTTGATCCCTCCCTGTATCACAATAGGAAATGCACGAGGGGCGCTGCCCCTCGACCTTGCAAGTTTTCACTAGACTACAACAGTGTGCAAAGATTTGAACCTCTCCCCAAGTTTTCACTAGACTAGGATAGAGGAAGATGTCAAATGTTGTAATATGCAATTTATGAATTATGAGTTACTAACTATTGTATCATGATTTCGCATGATGCAATTTTGTACTCAATTTGTATTCAAATGAATCAAATTTAATAGAAAACACTTTTGTACTCATTGGATACATTTTTTCAATGAATTTTGCAAAAAAAGTGTTTCTAAAGTAATTTAAGCAATTTTTTAAGTCGTCGAGTTTTTTGCCAAGTCAAAATTTTTGGACTTGCTGTGTTTTTGTCGAGCTTGAGTTTTCCAACTATGGTTTTCATTGTAATGTCCCCTTTTCGAAATGAGATTATAATAATAAATAATAATAAATTAAAATATAAAATTAAAGTTTAACAAGAGGCATGTGAAGAATCATGAATCAAAAAACAAGAGGCATATGAAGAATCATAATTATTGAAGGAAAACGATATGTAAGAAACACCAAACAAGGAGAAGTAACTGTCATATGAAGAATACATCTTTTATTATCTGATTATTACTCATTTGAGGCATGGAATTGTGGTTCATTTAACATGAGGAAGAAACCCCTTATGGCAGGAATTAAAGGACGAAAAACCATAATTTCTCAAGAGTGATTTCACACGGAAATCCCTATAGTACTAAGTTGACTGATCTTCTAGTAGACATTAAAATTTCAAGTTTATAACATTTGTTTATCAAACAATTTGATTGTTATCTTTAGAAGAAATATTTAATTGTACAAATTCGATTAATTATCATAAATACCAATTGGAAAAAAAATAGTTTCTAGTGTATATATTATTGAACAAAAATTAAAAAATCAAACTTGATTGGATATTAAGAAATATTCCCTCTGAGATATAAAAAATTCAAATGGGGCATTACATTCTATAATGCCCCCTTCTTAGTGATCGGTCTAGGTGGACTAATTAGCCTATTTGATTCCTGTAGGCTATAGTCCGTGATAGGGAATTGGTTAATTTGATTGTTTAATGTCACCTGGCGAAAAAAAGTGCATTTTAAAGGTGATATTAAATAATTAAGTTAAAAGGTGTTATAAAGTGACTTTGGGGAAAATATTTAAAAAGTAACCTTATAAAGTCACTTAATTTATTTTAGTGAGCGGGAAAAAGCAAGTGATATAAAAAGTGGAATTGGAGCTCATTTGTACTATGCTCACTTATTTTTTCTAATTCACATTTGAGGAGCTTTTCGGAGTTCTTGGATTTGGGGAATGGAAACCCTAGGGCAATTGGTTTCGGTGGTGAAACGATTACACCCTAGCTAGTTTGTGAGGAAGATCATTCAGGTCTTTCATTGTGTGTGATATTGCTCAAGTTTGTGGGTCTCCTTTGTAGACAAACTTGAAGATTAACGATAATATAATTTGCATATTTTGGGATTGAGGACTTCTTGTTAGTCGACTAGTAATGAGGCATTTACATGGTTGATTGAAGATCACAATTCCTGGTCGTGGGGTTAGAAGAGTGCTATTGTTGCATATTTTGATAGTGCTGGTGCTAGGTGACTATATTATCTTTAGACTGTGGTTGGGCGATTGGTTTTTCTCTGAAGTTGTGACTATTCTATCCCAATGTAGCACACCTTCACTCAAATGGGTGGTGTGGTGTTTTCATCTTGAGTCGTGGCTTATTTTCTTGGACGTGGACATGAGTATGGCGTAGGTTCAATATATATTCTTCACGCCATCGACTACTGCTGAATTTATTGAGGTCATGGGTTTGATATAAAGGGGTGTGGTTGTCTAAGGAAGAGGTGGGTTTGTTAAAGACTCCATCCTTGGTGTTAGGGAAGAAATCTATAGCTCACTTTGCATAACGAAGGTTGTTGGGTGTATCCTTGTGAGGGTTGATTGATATATTAGGCGCCAACGATTGCCATTCCTCCATCCAACAGCTGCAAGCCGTGGAACCTAGCAAGTCGCCATTTGTGGGAGCTGCTATAACGGGCATTTTAATATTGTAACCGAGTTTGCATTTTTGAGTCATATTGCTGCAACTTCATTGCTCAGAAAGTCTTGTAAAGGAGGTTCAAGTTTGTGTATTAAACAGTTTGAAATTTGCATGGCTGTTCATACATACTGCTTTCATCTATCTACTCAGAAATGTAATGTGGAAAGTGCTTAATCTCATTGTGTTGTATTGGATGAACTTCTATAATGATATGAATGAAGTTATCTATTAGTTGTTGTTATTACTTGTTATTTGCAAACCTGAAACTCATTGAAACTCTCAGACCTTTAGCATGCAAAATGTTTGACAAAATGGCACATATGTCAAACTGAAAACAATCGAAAAATATCGTTCAAATTTAGAGGGGGACTTTACAGTGGTGTCAGAGCTGGAATTCTTGCCAGCTTGTGTGTTTGGAGTGCATATTTTGGTTTCAGAATTTCAAGATAGTTTGGGTCTTTTTCAATTGCATAATTATTTATGAATTTGGAGGACAGGGCTTATATAACATACAAGAGTAGAAGGGAGAGAGAGAGAGCAACTGATAACATATTTGATTCAGAGTTAGAAGAAGAGGAAAATATGGGTGATAGGTGTGAACCGCCTGAGGGCAGCACTATGCAGATATTGAATGACCTTGCATGGGGTCAACAAAAGTTAGTTTAACTCCTCACTCAGTTTATGACCAATCATAATAATGCTAGTAACAATGGTACAAGGGGGACTAATGGTCACAATGGTGACAATGACAACAATGGGAACAATGGTGAAGGGAGAAACACTCACATTTTGGCACAGAGCCACACTAGGGCAGCGAGTAGATCGACTCCTAGACCTCTATTACCTCAATTCTTGGGAAGACAGCAGGCTGGAAATTAGGGATAGCAAGGAGAAGGTGAAGGGTTCACAGATTACTTGAGGGGGTATCAAGCTCTTGGAGATGAATTCCATGCAGCCTTGTCTTTACAAGATTTTTGCACTACTAAATATAGGAATATACCAAAAGATAACAATAGAGGCACTTAGAATCAGGATCTCCAACAAAAGGTTGGAAAGTTGTCCATTCCTTCCTTCGATGGTTCTAATAAATGCACTACCAGAGCTTGGGATTAGAAGTTGGATACATATTTCTAACTCAACCAAATGGTTGAGACGAAAGCCATCAAATACACCACATTACATTTGGATGGAGAGGCCCATGAGTGGTGGTACCATGGGCTGGTCACTTTGGGGCATGCCAACATTACCTTCTATTTGGACTTCACTCAAAAGTTGAATGACAAATTTGACAAGAAAGACCCTGAGCTACACTTCAAGGATTTAGCACAACTTAAGCAGGTTGGGACAATGGATGCCTACATTTCAGCGTTTTAGAGACTCTCGGTTATAGTGACAGATGTGTCAGAGCATAGGTTGATCATTCTTTTTATTAAGGGTTTATCCGAGTCACTGCATGGTTGGATTAAAGCCTTCAAATTGGAGTCATTACATGATGCCATCATTAGGGCACGTGACATGGAGAACTCTATTCCAAAGAGCAAATTCCCATCCAAACCCTTCATTCCTCAATAAAACAAAGATAAGAAACCTTTTCAGAAGGAGTGGCCCAGGAAGGACAAGTTGGATGATGAGGCTCGTAGGGAGTTGGAGGAAGAAGTTATGTTTCAGTTGTAAGGAGCCTTGAGATCCTGGACATAGATGCATGGGCAAAGGAAAGTTGCATTACATTGAGGTTCTTTCCGATAGTGAGGGTGAAGAGGAGGCAAAATAGGTTCAGGGCAGCGAACATAGCAGTTCAGATGATGAGCAACCACATGAGGAGTTTAAGAGTGGAGCTATTGCTACTTTATCGGGTACCCCTAGATTTAATTCTTTCAGAGTTAGGGGAGTATTATAGGGGCAACGAGTCACGGTTTTGATCAATAGTGGGACCACCCACAATTTCATAGACTCAACATTGGTTGCTAAGAGAGGCATTCTGACAGAGAACTTTGAGGGATTTAATGTGATGGTACCTGATGGGTTCAGTATGACTTGCACACAAAGGGCTCCTTGGCTAGATGTGACACTGGGTAACTATACGGTGACATGATTTTTACGTAGTTGACCTGGCTGATACTAATGCTGTCTTGGGGATTCAGTGGCTTCATTTGTTGGAGAATTACTCTCAGAACTTCCAAACAATGGAGCTAAAGTTCAGGGCAGCAAATGGTATGAAGGTGGTTCTAAGGGGTATGGCTAATGGTTCTCCAAAAATAGTTTCAGCTAAGCGGATGGAGAGTATATTCGGGCATGGTGATGTAGCTTGGGCAGTAGAGTGTTTGATCACGTCCAAGGAGTCTCTAGATAGCAACTGGCCATATCATGTGGATATTCAATCACTGTTGGGCAAACATGATAGGGTGTTTGGAGAGATTCCTCCAAGGAGACCTCCGGATAGGGGTTTCGAGCATACTTTTGAGTTGGAAGAGGGAGCTAAAGCGGTGATAACCTCTCCTTATAGGCATTCGAAGAAATTCAAGGATGAGATAGAGAATGCCATTAAGGAGTTGTTAGATATGGGCCACATTAGACTTCGCTCCAGTCCATTTGCTTCTTCAGTATTCTTGGTGAAGAAGAAGGATGGAATGATGCGTATATGTATAAACTACTAGGTTTTAAATAAGAAGACAATTAAAAACAGATACCTATCCCCAAGATCGATGAGTTGTTAGATGAATTACATGGGGTAGTCTACTTTTTGAAGATGGATCTTTGATCTGGGTATCATCAAATATGAGTTCAAGAACAGGATATACCTAAGACAACATTTAGGTGCCATTATGGGCTCTATGAATTCTTGGTCATGCCATTTGGGTTGACCAACACACCTGCTACTTTTCAGTTGTGTATGAACCACATCTTCAACAAGCAGCTGTGTAAGTATCTATTGGTGTTCTTTGATGATCTCCTAATCTACACCAAAACATGGGATGACCACTTGAGGCAGTTAGGTGAGGTGTTGGGCATTATGGGAGAGCAGTCTCTATATGCCAAGGCATCTAAGTGCGAATTTGGCATGACACAGATCTTGTATTTGGGCCATTTGATCAGTGCGCAAGGTGTGTAGGTACATCAAGAGAAGATTTATGCGATATTGGATTGGTCACCGCCTAAGACCTTTACAAAGCTATGTGGATTCTTTGGGTTGTGTAGCTACTACAGGCGCTTTGTTAAGGGATTTTCACAGTTGGGTGCACCCTTGACAGATCTCACAAAGAAGGGAGCGTTTAGATGGACAAAGGAGGCTTAGAGTGCATTTGATAGGCTCAAGGAGGTTATGACCAGTTGTCCAGTTTTGGCACTTCTTGATTTCACTCAGTTGTTTGTGCTAGAGTGTGATGCTTCGGGTGAGAGCATAGGAGTTGTATTGATGCAGAATAGACATCTGATAGCATTTGAGAGTAGGAAGCTCAAGGAACCAGAGAGATTGTATTCCATCTACGAGAAGGAGATGCTCGCCATTATGCATGCATTGGCAAAGTTTAGACAATATCTGGTAGGTGGGAGATTTGTGGTGAGAACCGATCACAACATCTTGAGGTATTTCTTGGAATAGAAGGACCTAAATGAGAGACAATAAAAGTGGGTCAGCAAAATACAGGCCTACGATTTTGACATTGAGTATGTTAAGGGAAAGAAAAATATAGTTGCTAATGCCCCTTCCAGGAAACTGGCAACATGTTCCCTTATAGAGATTTCAACTAATTGGAAGTCCCACCTCTCGGTGGAGTACTCCAAGAACAAGTTTGCCTGTGAGTTGATGGATGGTCAGATTCCAGATGATAGATATAGGGTGGTAGATGACATTATCTACTAAAAGGACATGATATAATTAGTGCCTGAATCTAAACTCAAGGAGAAGATTATGAGGGCTACCCATGATACACCTTTGGTAGGGCATCTCGAGTATTTCAAAACCTACATGCAGATCAAGGAGAGGTTCTCTTGGAAGGGCCTCAAGGACGATGTGTTGCGTTATGTGAGGGAATGTGTGACTTGTCAGTAGAACAATTCAGAGCACACTCATCTAGCAGGGTTATTGCAGCCATTACCCATTCCTGAACAAAAGTGGGAGAGTGTGTCAATGGATTTCATCACAGGTTAACCTAAGGTTCATGGAAAAGATTGTATATATGTAGTAGATCGATTGACTAAGTTCGCTCACTTCTTCGTGATCTCATCAGAGTACAAGGCACCGTAAGTGGCAGAGCTATGTTTTAGAGAGGTATTTAGGCTCCACGGGTTGCTTAAGTACATTGTCAATTTGTCAGTGACAAGGACAACGGGTTTCTCAGTGCATTTTGGTAGGAGCTATTCAGACTTGCTAGCATAGAGTTGACTCCTAGTATAAGTTACCACCCTCAGATAGATGGTCAGATAGAGATAGTGAAAAAATGGGTTGACGGGTACTTACGTAACTATTCTTGGGTCAATAGAAGGCATGGATCAAGTGGTTGCATCTATTAGAGCATTGTTACAACACCACTTACCATATGTCCATTGGCATGACACCATTTTGTGCATTGTATGGTTTTGATGCACCTTTTGTGGATTTGGTGTTTGGGGATAGTAGGGCTCCCAGAACCAAAGATTGGATACAGGAGAGCCAAGATATTTTGAAGGCTCTTAAGGATAATTTACAGGTAGCTCATAATGAACATAAGACTTATGTAGATAGGCACAGGGTTGAGTGTAGTTTTGAGGTAGAAGACTTGGTCTTTTCGAGGTTGTTGCCCTACAGATAGTCTTCGCTAAAGAAAAGTGGTGTAGAGAAGTTGAAACCACGTTTCTACGACCCTTACAAGATAATCAGGTGCGTGGGGGAGGTAGCCTACGAATTGGAGTTGCCCAAGAACAGTAAGATCCATAATGTTTTTCATGCATCGTGCCTCAAGAAGGCACTGGGGTAGCAAGTTGCTTTGTCAGCAGAGTTACCTCCATTGGATGAGGAGGGGCAGCTAGTTTTGGTTCCTGATGAGATTCTTGATGCCAGGGAGAGGAGACCGAGGAGCAAAGTGATCAAAGAATATTTAATAAGGTGGAGAGACTTTTCCGTGGAGGCTGCTACATGGGAAGGAGAGCAGATTTTGCAGCATCCCAATCTGCAATTGCTTGAGGGCAAGCATTTTTGGGAAGGGAGGACTGTAATGTCTCCTTCTCAATGATCGCTCCAGGTGGACTAATTAGCCTATTTAATTCCTGTAAGCTATAGTCCATGATAGGGAATCAGTTAATTTAATTGTTTAATGTTGCCTGATGGGAAAGAGTGCATTTTAAAGGTGATATTAAATAATTAAGTTAAAAGGTGTTATAAAGTGACTTTGGGGGAAACATTTAAAAAGTAACTTTATTTTATTTTAATGAATGGGAAAAAGGAAAGTGATATAAAAAGTGGAATTGGAGCTCATTTGTACTATTCTTACTTATTTTTCTCTAATTCACATTTGAGGAGCTTTTTAGAGTTCTTGGCTTTGGGGAACGAAAACCCTAGGGAGATTGGTTTTGGTGGTGAAACAATTCCACCCTAGCTAGTTTGTGGGGAAGATCATTCAAGTCTTTCATTGTGTGTGATATTGCTCAAGTTTGTGGGTCTCCTTCAAAGACAAACTTGGAGATTAACGATAATATCATTTGCATATTTTGGGATTGAGTGTAATGTCCCCTTCTCTATGATCACCCAAGAGGTTATTTTAGACTATTTAATTCCCATAGGCTAGAGGCGGAATAAGGGAATTCATTTATTTAATTATTTAATATTACTTGGCGAGAAAAATGAAAATTAAAAAGGTAAAGTGATTATTAAATATGTTATAAAGTGACTTTTGGGGAAATATTAAAAGGTAACTTAATAAAGTCACTTTATTATTATTTGAGTGGGAAATTAAAGTGAGAAATATAGAAAAGGATTTGGAGGCTCATTTTTCGGACTCTTGGTTTATTTTCTAACTTTCACTTTGGAGAGCTCTTGTAGCTTCTTGGTCATGGGGATAGGGAAACCCTAGGGCATCTCGTTTCAGTGGTGAAATGAATCCACCCTAGCTGGTTCGTGGAGATCATTCAGGTCTTCTACTTGGGCGATATTGCCAATTTTTGTGGGTCTCTTGTGGAGACAAAAATTGGTAAAATGATTTATAGTTAGTTTTGGAGATTTGTAGCAAGGGTTGAGTTGAGCAAACATCTTTCTTCTTGCTTGGGCGCTATCCATTCTGAGCTTGACTACATATGATAGGCATGGAGATATTTGAAGAACTCGTAAGGGGTTTGACAATGTACTTATGTGTTTCTAAGCTCATCGTGGGTTTTGTGTATGGTTGGAGTTGATATCAGGGGGACGTGACTTGGTGCTGGTCTTCATTTCTGAGCATAAGGCAGTCTAGCATTGAGCATTAACCTTGAACAAACCTGGACGTGGCTTCTAGGGGAGTCGTGGGAAGTATTGGAGCAAATCAAGGGTCTCGGAGGAGTATGTGGGCCTCATTTTATGTGAAATCAAACCATTACCTAGACGTGGTTATTTACTGAGCAGCTCGTGCCATTCTTGAAGCTATCCTTTGCTCATATGAGGGTCGACTAGAGTCCTATGTGCTTGGCGTGAGCTTCTGGTGTCAAGTCACACCTTCTATCTTACCTTCCAGATTTTATCATGCTCTCGTTTGGATTCTAGAACTTGTATGTGACTTGTTGGGAGGGCGTGGAAGCTTATTTTTGTTGGATGTGGTCTTTATTGGAGATTTCAGACATTTCATATATTGGTGTGTGCATTTCAGACCATCTTTCATCTCCAAGCTTGGGTATTAAATATTCTCATTCTTGTCTATTGTAACTTCTGAACAAAAATATTAGAAAACTAAATGCATATGTACTGAAATGCAAATCAGAGTGCATTAAGTGAAATCAGACTATATTTTATGTCCTTTCTGAGGGTGTATTTGGTTAATGGGAAAATCTGAAGGTATTGCTTTTATATTGATTTCATTTAGCGCTCAATTTGGGTCTGCATAAGACTATAAATTGTTATCGGTAGTTAGTTATCTCTGAATATTAGACAATAGTGAAAGAACCGTTCTGCAAATTTGTTATCAGGTTTCCACATATATATATATATATATATTCTACATGTGTTATCTTGACATTATATATGCATTATCATGAAATGTCTTTGTCAAAATGGAACATTTGATAGACTACGACAATCGAAAACTTTCTTTACATTCGGGAGTGTATTTTACAGTGGTATCAAAGCTGGTCTTCCTGCCAACATGTGTTTAGAGTGTTCAGTTTTTTCAATTGCATGAATATTTATGAATCCAGAAGATCAGGCCTACATAACATATAGGAGAAGAAGGGAGAGGAGAGGCATTTGATTTATTTGCTTCAGATTCATTAGAAGAAGAAAACATGGTGATAGAGGTGAAATGGGTGATAGACGGGAAATTCCTGAGGGTAGCACATTACAGATCCTTAATGACCTTGCTAGAGGTCAACAATAGGTAGTTCAGCTCCTCACTCAAATGATGAATGATAGAAACAATGCTGGTAATAATGGTACAGGAGGTACAAATGGTCATAATGGAGGCAATGGGAGTGATGGAAACAATGTAGAAGGAAGTAATACACATATACCTGCACATAGTCACACTAGAACAACTAGTAGGGCGACTCCTAGGCCTCTTATGCCTCAATTTTTGGGAGGACAACCAACTGGTATTCAGGGACAGCATGCATAGGATGAAGGATTCATAGACCATTTGAGAGAGTATCAGTCCCTTGGAGATGAGTTTCATGCTGCTATGACCCTACAAGATTTTTGCACCATAAAATATAGGAATAGACCTAGAGATCGCAATAGGGCCCCTCAGAATTAGGACTTGTAGCGTAAGTTGGGAAAACTTTCTATTCCTTCATTTGATGGATGTAATAAATGCACAATGAGATCATGGGTTCAAAAGTTGGACACTTACTTCCAACTCAACCTTATGTTGGAGTCAGAGGCCATTAAGTATGCTACTTTACATTTAGAGGGTGAGGCCCACGAGTGGTGGTACCATGGGTTAGTCACCTTGGGTCATGCTAGCACCACATCATATCTAGATTTCACTTAGAAGTTGATGGATAGGTTTGACCAGAAGGATCCGGAGTTGCACTTCAGGGAGTTGGCTCAGCTCAAGCAGAGTGTGCAATGGATTCTTATATTTCTGAGTTCTAGAGGCTTGCAGTTATGGTGATTGATGTATCAGAGTACAAATTGATTATGTTGTTCATTGAGGGTCTATCCAAGCCACTTCATGGTTGGATCATGGCTTTCAAATCAGAGTCCCTGTAGGATGCTATCATTCGAGCAATGCAACATGGAGCATTCGGTGCCTAAGAGTAAATTTCCATCTAAGCCTTTCGTACCTCAGAAGAACAAAGATACAAATCCCTTTCAGAAGGAGTGACCTAGGAAGGACAAACTAGATGACGAGGCTCGTAGGGAGTTGAGGAGAAAAAAGTTGTGTTATAACTCTAAGGAGCCTTGGGAGCCTAGACATAGATGCTTGGGTAAGGGTAAGGTTCATTACATTGAGGTTGTGCCTGATAGCGAGGATGATGGAGAGACTGGACAGGTACAAGGCAGTGATGATAGTAGTTCGGAGGATGAGTAGCCACAGGTGGAGACTAAGAGTGGCGCTATTGCAACCATCTCAGGTACTCCCAAGTTTAATTCCTTAAGAGTTAGGGCAGTATTACAAGGGCAACATGTTACTGTGTTGATTGATAGTGGGACAACCCACAATTTCATTGACTCAACCTTAGTGGGTAAGAGGGGTATACCTACAAAGGGTTTTGAGGGATTAATGTGAAGGTTGCAGATGGGTTCAACATGACTTGCACATAGAGGGTTCCTCAGCTGGGTGTCACTTTGGGTAATTACATGGTTACAAATGATTTCTATGTGGTGGACTTGGGTGATACAAATGCTATTTTAGGTATACAGTGGTTACATTCATTGGGGAAGTATTCATAGAACTTCCAAACTATGGAGCTCAAGTTCAGGGCAGCGGATGGTAAAACGGTTGTACTATGGAAAATGGTTCCCCGAAGATAGTGTCAACTAAGAGGATGGGGAGCATCTTCAGGCATGGGGATGTTGCATGGGCAGCAAAGTGTTTGATTACTACTAAGGAGACTCCTGACAGTGATCATCCTTACCATGTGGATATCCAGTCATTACTAGGTAAGCATGACAGAGTGTTTGGAGAGATTCCTCCAGGGAGACCGCTTGAAAGGGGTTTTGAGCATACCATTGAGTTGGAGGGGGCCAAGCTCGTCATAACCTAGCTAAGATTGAGAAAGCAATTAAGGAATTGCTTGACATGGGGCACATCAAACCTAGCTTCAGTCCCTTTGCTTCTTTTGTAGTTTTGGTGAAGAAGGATGGGACAATGTGGATGTGCATAGACTATCGGGCACTGAGCAAGAAAACCATTAAGAATAGGTACCCTATACCCAGGATCGACGAGTTATTGGATGAGTTACATGGGAGAGTGTACTTTTTGAAGATTGATCTTCGTTCTGGGTACCATTAGATCAGGGTTTGTGAGTAGGATATTCACAAGACTGCTTTCAGGTGTCATTACGGGCACTGTGATTTCTTAGTCATGCTTTTTGGTTTGACTAACGCACTTGCTACCTCTCAGTCCTGCATGAATCATATTTTCAACAAGCAGCTGCGTAAGTATTTACTAGTGTTCTTTGAAGACTTGCTCATATACAGTAAAACTTGGGATGATCACTTGAAACAGTTGGATGAGGTTTTGGGCATCATGGGTGATTAGTCTCTTTATGATAAGGCCTCGAAGCGTGAGTTTGGCATGAAGGAAATTCTATATCTGGGACATGTGATTAGTGCACAGGGAGTTTAGGTGCATTAGGAGAAGATACAGGTGATTCTAGATTGGCCACTGTCTAAGTCTCTTACTGAATTGCGCAGTTTCTTTGGGCTATGTAGTTACTATAGGCGCTTCGTCAAGGGATTCTCTCAGTTAGGTGCACCGTTGATAGATCTTACAAAGAAGGGTGCATTCAGGTGGTTAGATGAGGCATAGAGAGATTTTGATAAGCTCAAGGAGGTGATGAGCAGTTATCTTATACTAGCACTCCCAAATTTTACTCAGCCATTTGTTTTGGAGTGTGATGCATCAGGTGAGGGCATAGGAGTAGGGCTGATGCACAACAAGCATCCAATTGCATTCAAGAGTCGTAAGTTGAGGGGGCTTGAGAGACTATATTATATTTATGATAAAGAGATGCTCACCATAATGCATGTTTTGGCGAAGTTCAGGAAGTACTTGGTAGGTGGGTGGTTTGTGGTGAGGATTGGCAACAATAGCCCTTAAGTATTTCTTGGAGCAGAAGGACCTAAATAAGAGGCAGCAAAAGTGGGTCAACAAAATACAAGCCTATGATTTTGACATAGAGTACATAAAGGGCAAGAAGAACATAGTTGCCCTTTCCAGGAAACAAACAACCTACTCTCTCACAAAGATTTTAGCAGATTGGAAATCTCACTTATTGGTGGAGTACTCTAAGTACAAATTTTCCCGTGAGTTGATGGACAGATAGATTCAGGATGACGTTACAGGGTAGTGTTGTGACCTTTTTCACACATCACCCCATCAAGATGGGGACCCCCTAAATTTTGCTCCATTCTGGTCTTTTGGCTTTGGTTCGCTCTCTCTCTGGTCTCTGGTCCTTCCGGGGATGTCCCGTTGTTTGACCCAGGTTGAAATATTGGTTAAGTCTGGGTAATTAGGGTTTTCATCCTTCAGGCTTATTTAAGGTCAAACCGAGTCATAAAATTGAAATCTAAGCTTAGTGCAGCAGTCAGAAGACTTCCAGCAGAGTCCCCCTAAATTTTCACTGTATTCCGGCAACTTACTATTTTTAGTAAGTATTCAATTTGGGACTATTTTATTGAGATTTTGGAATTCTGTCAGTTCCACTGCATCCGGGTAACATCAAGCTGCCTACACGTAAATTTTGAGCCAGATCAGACGACTTGCTATTTTTGGCAGTTCAGGCTTCAAGAGCCATTTTCAGGGTTTCCACATGAGCTTTTCAGATGCATGTCTGGAGAATCCTTCTGGGTTTTCCAAAACCTTCGCAGTGATGTAACATGCAAACCAAGACGACCACTTTCAGAGTTCAGCCTTCGGAGGCTATTTTTAGGGTTCGCATGCAGTGTTTTTCAACGCATGTCGGGTTTTTCTTTATGGGTTTTTCGAGAGCTTCACAACGGTGTGACTTGCAAGCAGAGAAGATCAAAGTTTAAGGACTTACTATTTTTAGCCAGTGCATGCATGCGGACCAGTTTTCTGGGTTTTTCTGGGTTTTTTGAGATCCCACGGGCAATATGACATGCAAAACCATCCGGCAGTGGATGAGTCACTTTTCAGGCAGTTTCTATTTTTAGCAGGTACACTCCGGCAGCCGCCCCCAACACTCCAGTTCAGCAGACGGAGCGACATGCAGAAGGAACGAAGTCAAACGGAGACCGTTCGGAATACGTACAAGTCAAATTAGGGTTTCCACTTTTATAAGGGGTAAAATCCAAAAATAGCCGAAATGAAGTACCCCGCCCATGTCAGCACACTTCAAGGTACCTGCTGGCAAAATTTGAGCGAAATCGGAGAACTTACTATTTTTAGTAAGTCAGGGCACGGCTATAAATAGCAGGTCTGCACCCGGGGTTGGCATCAGAGTAACACTCAAGCTATCAAGATCAAGCGTTGCAACTTTCAGGCAAAACGGAGCTACTGAAGTCAGAAAGTCACAACTTGCTATAAATAGCAGGTGGCTATAAATAGCAGGTTAGGGCAGGGGACTGGCGAAACAGGTTCACAAGGTGAAGAATATCATATGATGAAATTTTCAGGCAAAACAGAGCCTTAGGGGTTGAAAATCAAGGGACTTGCTAAAAATAGCACAACTTGCTAAAAATAGAATGCGTAAACAAAGGCAGGCAGAGGCATGGAAAATATTCTAAGTGTGGGAAAATGAAAGTATCCCCTTCAAAATGCGCCCACCTCACAGATTGATAGCTTGAAAATTGTCTAAGGCAGAATTCAAAGTTGAGCTAAGGAAATGCGCCCACCTCACAGATTGATAGCTTGAAAATTGTCTAAGGCAGAATTCAAAATAAAAGCATGGCATATGAAATGCGCCCTCACCTTGGAGAAAATGATGCTTGGTAAAAAACGCCTAAGGCATCAAAATAAAAGCATGGTATATGAAATGCGCCCTCACATGAAACCTCACCTAGTGAAATGCGCCCTCACCTTGAGAAGGATAATGGAGGCCGAAATTCTTCTAAGGCATAAAATGAAAGTAGAGAGGTCAAAATGCGCCCTCAAGAAGATACATGGCTTGAAGAAATTCTAAGTGGTGAAAATAAAACCAGACACACTCATATGCGCCCAAGGCAAGATAAAGTGGCTAGGACTTGGAGAAATTTCTAAGTCAAGAAAATGAAAGCTCAAGACCCCATATGCGCCCTCACCTTGAGAAGGAGGAATGGAAGGCTGGAGGAATTTCCTAAGGCAACGAAATGAAAGTGGAACCTATGAAATGCGCCCTCACCTTGAAAGGATATTCTAAGTGTTTGAAAAATTTCTAAGTGTAAAGTGAAAGCTTGGCCTAGCAAATGCGCCCATGAGCTGAAGGTGAGTAAAGATGGGAGAATTCTCTAAGGCGTGTGAAAGTAAAAGCTTGCATATGTAAATGCGCCCACCTTGGAGTAAGAATGTTGAAGAAATTTCCTAAGTGTTAAAGAAAGCTTCCCCCCTCAAATGCGCCTGAGGTGTAAACTAAAATTTTTTTCCTAAGTGAAATAAAATTTCACTAGGTAAAGTGCGCCCAAGAAGAAAACAAGTGAAGAATTCCTAAGGCGTGGGAATTAAAATTTAAATTTGAAAGAAATACGCCCTTGAAGAGGGATTTAAATTTTAATTCATAAGGCATGGAGATTTTTCAGAGAAAAATTATACCAAGGGAAATACGCCAAGAGAAAAAAAAATGTTAGAAAATTTCTCTAAGTGAGATAGCATTTCACTAGGGAAAAATACGCCCTTGGCATGGAAGGATGATTTGATGAGTTTTAAAATTTTCCAAAGGCAGTTGAAAGTTGACGAATATTTTTCAAGGGGAAGATTTGATATCGATGAATATTTTCCATGGGTCAAGTGAAAATCAAATGAACCCGTTTAAAACGCACCCATGAGTTAACAGAGTTTGAAAATTTAATTTCCTAAGGGAAATTTTAATATTTTCAGAGGAAACTCGTTTTGCCTAGATTATTTTCCTGACGGAAGTTAAATCTCAGAGGATGAATTATTTCGAGCAGGCGAATAATTTTTAATCACCCGGAGTTGAACATTTTAATAAGAGAATTTAAAATGTCTAAGGCAAATTTTATGAAATCGAGGATTTTAAATGACAGACATTTTGAAAGTTGGAAATATATTTACAACTCCCACGAAATTTTTCGAGTTGAATTTATTTAAACACTGCGAGATTTTAAAATGGAATTTTAAATCAAGTCAAGTGATTGTTTTTCTCGCGAGTTGTTTAAATCGCCAAGAGTTAACTGGCAGACTAAGAGGAAAATTCGAATTTTTACAAAGAAGGAATCATTATTAATGGCAACTGCCATAATGACCGGCTGACGACTAGCCCACTACTGCGCTTGAATTAGAAGATTCCGAACGAAGAGAGTGGAAAATTGATGAAGGTGCTAAAAATAGCCCCAGCACTACTTAGCAGGATTCTCCGAGAAGAGTTATTTAAACAATCTCTTCTCTCATTTCTCCTCACATTGTTTCGAAGTTGAAGTTGCTGAAGAAGTTCTTGAGAGATTGAAATATTTTCGAAGTGGTTGAGGAGAGAGATTCTTTGAGAGTTTATTTTATTTCGGAGTGTTGAGTTGCTGAAAGTACGAAGTGCTGGAGAAATTTTCATTTGCCGAGACTCTTTCTTTCGAAAAGCTGAAAGTGTGTTGCTGCAACTTCGAAGTTGAAGGGTGAAGTTGTTTTCCGGAGTTGCTGGAGAATTTAATTCTCAAAGAGCTGAGAGTGGAGTTGCTGCAAAGTTCGAAGTTGTATACTGGAGAGCTAAGATTTTATTTCCAGATTGTTGAAGTCGCTGCAGATTTGCGAAGTTGTAGAAGATTTCTTTTCTCTGGAGATCTTTATTTTCAAGCTACTGAAGGTCGAAGTGTTGAAGGAGTTTAAACGTTGAGAAGTTGAGGAAGTTGAAATTTCATATTGCTGGCAACTCTTTATTCCTCTAACTGCTGAAGTTGACAAAGTGAAGTCAAGGTTCGAACTATTTGTGCTGGAGAAATTAGCTACATTGCTGAAAGTTATTAGCTTGCTGCGTTTTTTCTTCACCAGTCAGAAGTGCAGTTGCTGAGAGTTGTCTCTAAACTCAGAGATTTTTATATAGTTTGAGGTTTGGAGTTAGAAATTTATGCTGAGGAATTTTATTTTCAAAGCTAACTCCGTATTCGCAGCCATCTCGGGAATTGTTTTATTTTATTAAAAATCTGCAGCCTAGCTTATTGCTATTCTATTTTATTTTTGCAGATGGCCGGAGCAAAGGATGTTGCAGGAACAAGCAGAGCCGCAGGCAGAGCTGCAAACACTGAAGCAGGCAAGGCTGGCTCATCCCGGCAGGCAATGATTAAAAGGCTCGCTAAGCCATTTCTCCCAAAGTCAGCAATAGTTTCGAAGTTGGCAGGATTAAATGACACCAACCTTGGTTCATTTAATCTAAATGCACTCAAATCGAGGATGTTCGGGCTAGGGGGCCATCAACCATCAGTCACGGCACATAATATAATGAAGAGTGGAATCTACGCAGCTGCTAGTTTTCCGCCAGCAATTCAGTGTCCGGAGCTAATTATGGAGTGCGCCAATCACTACAAGCCAGAACGTAGGACGATTGTCTCTCCGGATGGTAAACTGCTCGCCAACTTCACGCCGGATGCCATCGGAGAGGCATTTGGGATTCCAACTGCTGAGGAGATGTTATACAGAACAAACAAGAGGGCAGATAAGATGTACTCTTCCTCTTTCGAAAGAGTCACTGCAGTCATCAACAGAGTTTGGATGCAAAAGCCGAGGCCACCCCGCACTAAGCTCCCAAAGCAGATAATTGCCGAGGACGTGAAACAAGAATACTGTGATTTGATAATGATGTTGAGCCGGGTAAATGGGAGTGCACAGGCTTACATTTTCGAGCCTTGGATGTTCTACTTCATCAAGATCATCTTGGAGGGAAAGGAGTGTGTCGATTGGGCTAGGATGATTAGCAACCACATCGATGAGCAATTCAGGAGCTTGAAGGTGACGAAGACTTTCTACATGAGCTCATATGTAATTTACATGTTGGCCAGAATGACTAAGTACAGAGGGATTTCGTACAAGGAGCCAATCGGCTGTGCCCCTGGTCAATTCAAAATCCATGAAGCCTGCACACAGCTACATTTAGCTAACATTGCCAACTATAAACGGGCAAATGATGCATTCACAATGCACATCGCGAGGACACTTCAGCAGAGGACGCAGCAGAGAATATCTAAAGAAGCACAGACATTGATTGAGGAATATGGGTATTGGCTCATCCAATTCCCGAAATTCACATATATTAGGCTGCAGGGGTTCACTTCGTATCCGTATCGGTTACCACGATACCCCACTGATCACATAGTAATGCTTGAGGTATCTAGGCAATTGATTGCCTACGATAAGATTCAGAAAAGGAAAAAGAAGGGTGGACTTGATTTCCCTATCACCATGGGAAATTCCATTGAGGTGTGTCCCTCTTTGCAGGCAGCCCGAGAGGCAGAGGACGAGCTGCAATCTTATCATTTGTCATATCACACAGGCAGGCAGGATTTCGATCCTTACAGGAACATCCGGATGATACAGAACGTTGAATACCGGCACAGAGCTCATCTGGAGGACTTTTGGGCAAATGCAGTGGATGAGGCTGAGATAAGAAGAAGGATGTTTTCCAGACTTCCTCTCAAGTTGATTAGAGAATGTGAGATTATTCCAGTTCCCGACCAGGTGGAGGAGGATGTCAACGTTATGCAACCCGACTATGGTTCAGTTAGGGATACTCCTGTCCCACCACCTGATTGGTCCGAGCCAGAGATCATGGACTTGGACACGCTTTCTATCCCGGTGATGACTTTTACCAGGACTTGGGTCGACAGACATGTATGCAGACTCAAGAGCAAGTCGATCGCCCTTACTTATAGCTTGATGGGTGACCCAAGGCCGTTATCGGTAAAAAGGGGGAAACAAATTGCTCAGACATCGAGGGCACAAGTGGAAGTGCCAACCCAACCGATACCGTTGAGGATAGAACAAGCATCACCCGTGCACTCACAAACTCAGTCTTCGAGTTTGAGAGTGGTTTCATTATTTGCCGATCAGAGGGCAGGATTAGAGGAAAGAGGGACTTGAGGAGGTAGATCAGCCCAACGCCCGGAATCAGCTAGTGTCAGTCTATCCAGGGGCGGCCAATAGGAGGAGGAAGAGGAAACAATGGCCGACACCCATTTTCAGCAGATGTTGGACACGGCTTTGGAAGAAGAAGAAAACACAGAACAGGGGACCCAAGGGTCGGGAGATACCCAGCTTATAGAGGAGGATGAGCCCGAGCAAACCAGTGCAAGAAGGGAGGAAGTGCACGAGATGGAGGCAACAGAAGAACAGCCCCTTGTCATTTGTAATCCACAGCAGACAGTGCCTGATTGGCTTTCCGACAGAATGAGGAGAGAACCCGAGGATGATACGGATCCGGCCATTGAGATGGAGGAGTTCCTTAGGAGGATCAGTGCGCCACCAGAGAAGAAAAGGGCCCGAAAGTTTTCAAAGATCTCGACCGACGAGTCAGGCTCTCGCACGCTTCAGGTGGCTATCCCGAGGGAAGATTGTGATCGAACCGAGGAGAGGCCTGAAAATTACGTGATCACCACAGTAGAGTTGGGTCGTCCTACGGGAGCCCAAGTTATCGAGGAGTTCGATAACTCCTATCAGGCATTGAAGGATCAGTTGCTCCGCACGGAGGGGAAGTATAAAAAATTGAAGAAGGAGCACAAAACCTTGATAGGATACGTACAAAATCTAGCACATCCAGGTGAACCAGCAAACCCAGCAGTGGAACGTCCATCAGAGCTTCCGAAGGAGTCAGTTGTTGCCTTAGAGGATTTGAAGAAAATGGAAACGGAGGCGGACAAGTGGGTTAGCCATGTTCATACTGAGACAGGGAAATTCATGGAGGACCTCGCCGATGCTTATCGACAGGCCTCAAGTATTTTGGCACGGATGGATATAGTAGATCAGGCCTGGGGTGATACTCGCATCTATCAAACGAAGACTGTACTTCGTTTGGGTGCTTTGATGCATATACCTCTAGAAACCTTGGTGGATGGAGGTGTAATTCAGAGAGGTGATAGGTATGATTTCACCAGTTGGTACTCCTCGGTGGTCACAGGCCGTGGATTTCACGACGCAGCAAGGGCAGATTCAGCTAAAGTGAGGAAAGCAATGGGCAACATCTTGGGGGGAGTCCTCAATACATTAGAAGCCATATTTGCTAGAAAGTTGGTCCCAGAGGAGATAACTGCTGATGGCTTGAAAAGTAGACTGCCTCCATTCTTCTCAGCTGCGAGGTCACTTGTCCTGGATGACTTTGAGAATGTCTCCACGTTCTCTAGTATAATTCAGCATACCCAGGACGCCTTAGTGACATGGAGGAAATCTTACACCAGATACGGACAGACGGTAGCAGTCTTGGAGTTCCAGCTCAACCATATTCCACCGATCTCTACACAGGAGGTTGAAGCAGTATTGGCCCGGTTGATCGAGTTTGCTATCCGGGAGAAGGCCAGTGGGAACGCGCTGCTTGATGAGGATCTTCTTGATGATGGTAGTGGGCATTAATTGCTCATTATGATTCCTGCAGGGGAGTGGAGAATATTCTGTGCATTCATTGCCCACTCCTCTCTGTGGCGGTTTTTAGGGCAGAAACCCTAATCAGGGCATAGGTGGCTCGATCTGAGCCCTTCATTGTAATTTGATCTGAACCGTCCACTGAATTGGACTTATTATAAAAGGGGCATCCCCCCTCATTTGTAATCTATTAGAATTAGAGATAGAGATTAGAATTGGAATTGGATCAGAGCTAGAGAGTAGAAGGCATTTAGCTTAGAAGTTAGCTTTAGATTGAGGAGGGAAGAAAACTTTCCTTTGAAAGTTTTGTAAAAGGTTGTTGTGAACACTTTTCATAATACAAAGAGTTTCATTGCTTGGTGATTTCTTCTTTGTTATGAGTAGCTAGCAAGGCCATTTCGTCTTTCCAATTCAAGGTAGATAGAGTAAAGTAGATTTCTATTTCATGCAAGTAGTTGTTAATTGTGGAGTGTGGCGTTGTGATTTAAGCATATCTTCTTTCATCCATACCACTAGCGGGCTTACTGATGGTAAGTTCGCCTTGCGTGGTCAACTGGAGTATCAGCACTTAACTTCGATTATGGTTCATATGTTTGTATGCGTCGTATTGACGGTATGAACATGTTGCGTCATAGTTTGAACACTTTTCTCATCCTTTGAAGATTGCACCAACTTTGTCGGAGTTGTTCGAAAGGAGACAAAGCAAAGTTTGGTTTGAAGATTGTTTAAGTCGATCCTCGTCCTCCACCCTTTTAGAAATAGATTTGTAGAATCCCTATCCCTATCCCCTTTAAATTCTGCATTTTCTGAGTCAGTCTAGATACCAGAACCATATTGCCAAATCATTCATGTCCTAATTGCTTCACAGAGTTGAACAACTACGTAAGTCCCCTTGAAATAACCAGCAAAACACATCAACCAACTGAGTCTATTCGCGATAAAAGGAACCTTGGAGTCGAACACATGAACTTTCAAGCAATCTTAGCATGTGGGACACTTTGATCAAGAGAGAATAGAGTGACCGTTGGGCAACTTTATTCTGTGCTGGCGCTGTCATAAAAAGCACGTCAACAGGTAGTGGATGATATCATCTTCTACAAGGACAAAATTTATTTAGTGCCAGAATCCAAGCTCAAGGAGAAAATAATGAGAGCTACACACGAAACTCCCTTGGTAGGTCATTAGGGCTACTTTAAGACATATCAACAAATTAGACAGAGGTTCTCTTGGAAGGGCCTCAAGGATGATGTATTGCGGTATGTGAGGGAGTGTGCGACTTGTCAGCGAAACAAGTCAGAATATACTCATTCGGCGGGGTTATTACAGCCATTACCCTTTCCCGAGCAAAAGTGGGAGAGTATTTCGATGGAATTCATCATTGGTCTACCCAAGGTTCACGGTAGATGCTGTATCATGTGGTGGTAGATCAACTGACTAAATTTGCTCACTTCTTTGCTATTTCTTCTGAGTACAAGGCACCGCAGGTGGCAGAGTTGTTTTTCAAAGAGGTTTTCAGACTTCACGGTTTGCCGAAGTACATAGTCAGTGATAGGGACAACAGGTTCATGAGTGCATTTTGGTAGGAGTTGTTTAGATTGGTAGGTACTAAGTGGACTTCAAGTATGAGTTACCACCCTCAGACAGATGGCCAGATTGAGATAGTGAATAAGTGGGTCGAGGGGTATCTGCGGAATTATGTTTCGGGACAGTAAAGAGTGTAGATTAAGTGGTTACATTTGGGAGAACATTGTTATAACACCACTTATCACATGTCGATTGGTATGACGCCCTTCTATGCATTCTATGGATATGGTGCACCTTCATTTTTAGACTTGGCTTTTGGGGATAGTAGGGCTCCTAAAAAGCCAAGGATTCGATACAAGAGAGCCAAGACATTCTCAAGGCTCTTAAGGAGAATTTACAGGTGGCACAAAATTAACAGAAGACCTATGCAGATAGGCACAAGGTTGAGCGCAGTTTTGAGGTGAGAGATCTAGTTTTCCTACGATTGCAACCCTACAAACAGTCTTCGCTGAAGAGAAGCGGTGCAAAGAAATTAAAGCCACGGTTTTATGGCCCTTACAAGATTACTAGATGAGTGGGAGAAGTAGCCTATGAGTTGGATTTTCCAAAGACCAACAAAATTCACAATGTCTTTCACGTTTCGTGCCTCAAGAAGGCACTGGGGCAGCAGGTTACTTCATCTGCAGAGTTTCCTTCGTTGGATGAGGAGGGAAATCTGGTTCTGATTCTTGAGGAGATTGTTGATACTCAAGAGAGGAGATTGAGAAATAGGGTGATTAAGTAGTATTTGATCAGGTGGAGAGACTTGCCAACAGAGGACACAACGTGGGAGGGTGAATAGATACTTCAGCATCCCAATCTGCAATTTCTTGAGGGCAAACAATCTTGGGAAGGGAGGACTGTAATGTTTCCTCTATGATCACTCAGGAGGTTATTTTAGCCTATTTAACTCCCATAGGTTAAAGGCGGAATAAGGGAATTCATTTATTTAATTATTTAATATTACCTAGCGAGAAAAGTGAAAATTAAAAAGGTAATGTATAGTGATTAATTAAATGTTATAAAGTGACTTTTGGGGAAATATTAAAAAGTAACTTAATAAAGTCACTTTATTATTATTTGAGTAGGAAACTAAAGTGAGAAATATAAAAGGGGATTTGGAGGCTCATTTTTCGGATGCTTGGTTTATTTTCTCACTTTCACTTTTGGGAGCTCTTGCAGCTTCTTGCTCTTGGCGAGAGGGAAACCCTAGGGCATCTAGTTTTGGTGGTGAAATGATACACCCTAGGTGGTTCATGGAGGAGATCATTCAGGTCTTCTACTTGGGCGTTATTGGCAATTTTTGTGGGTCTCCCGTAGAGGCAAAAATAGGTAAAGTGATTTATATTTAGTTTTGGAGAATTGTAGCAAGGGTTGAGCTGAGCAAACATCTTTCTTCTTGCTTGGGTGCTATCCATTCCGAGCTTGACTGCATATGATAGGCGTGGAGTTATTTGAAGAATTTGTAAGGGGTTTGACAATGTACTTCTATGTTTCTGAGCTCATTGTGAGTTTTGTGTATGGATGGAGTTGATATCAGGGGGGCGTGACTTGGTGCTGGTCTTCATTTTTGAGCATAAGGCAGTCTAGCATTGAGCATTAACCTTGCACAAACGTGGATGTGGCTTCTAGGGGAGCTGTGGGAAGTATTGGAGCAAATCGAGGGTCTTAGAGGAGGACGTGGGCCTCATTTTGTGTGAAATCAGATCATTACCTAGACGTGGTTATTTACTTAGCAGCTCGTGCCACTCTTGAAGCTATCCTTTGCTCATATGAGGGTCGACTAGAGTCCTATGTGCTTGGTGTGAGCTTTTGGTGTCAAGTCGCACCTTCTATCTTGCCTTCCAAATTTTATCATACTCTCATTTGGAGTCTAGAACCTGTATGTGACTTGTTGGGAGGGCATGGAAGCTTATTTCTGCTGAACGTGGTCTTTTTTGGAGGTTTCAGACATTTCATATATTGGTGTGTGCATTTCAGACCATCTTTCATCTCTAGGTTTGGGTATTAAATATTTTCATTCTTGTCTATTGTAACTTCTGAACAGAAATATCAGAAAAATAAATGCCTGTGTACTAAAATGTAAATTTGAGTACATTAAGTGAAATCAAACTATAATTTCTGTCCTTTTTGAGGGTGTATTTGGTTAATGAGCAAATCTGAAGGTATTGCTTGTATATCGATTTCAGTTAACACTCAATCTGGGTCTGCATAAGACTGTAAATTGTTATCAGCAGTTATCTCTGAATATCAGACAATAGTGAAAGAACTGTTTTGCAAGTTGGTTATCAGGTTTTTATATATATATATTCTACATGTGTTATCTTGACATAATATATGCATTATCATGAAATGTGTTTGTCAAAATGGAACATCTGACAAACTGAGACAATTGAAAAACTTCTATACATTCGGGAGGGTATTTTACATTGAGGACTTCATGTTGTTGGTCGACTGGTAACGAGTTGTTTACATGGTTGATTGAAGATTACAATTCCTCTTTGTGGGGTTAGAAGAGTGCTATTGCTGCATATTTCAGTGCTGGTCGCATATTTTGATCTTCCTGCTGCTAGGCGACTATATTATCTTCAGACTGTGGCTAGATGATTGGTTTTTCTCAGAAGTTGTGGCTATTCTATCCTAGCGTAGCATACCTTCACTCAGTTGGGTGGCGTGGTGTTTTCCTCTTGCGTCATGGCTTATTTTCTTGGTTGTGGACATGAGTATGGTGTAGGTTCAATATGTATCCCTCATGCCATTGACTACTACTACATTTTTTGAGGTCGTGGGTCTGATATAAAGGGGCGTTGCTGTCTAAGGAAGAGGCGGGTCTGTTAAAGGCTCCAATGCTGGTGTTAGGGAAGAAAGTTGTAGCTCACTGTGCATAACAAAGGTTGTTGGGTGTATATCCTTGCGAGGGATAGTCTGAAATTTGCATGGCTGTTCATACATACTGTTGTCATCTATTTACTCAGAAATGTAATGCTGAAAGCGCTTAATCTCATTGTGTTGTATTGGATGAACTTCTATAATGATATGAATGAATTTATCTATTAGTTGCTGTTATTGCTTGTTATTTGCAAACCTGAAACCCATTGAAACTCTAAAACCTTTAGCATACAAAATGTTTGACAAAATGACACATATGTCAAATTGAAAACAATCGAAAAATATCGTTCCAATTTAGAGGGGGATTTTACACATTCATCCCCAAATTACTTCGCAATTTCAGAGGGTTTTTGTCCTCTACATTAAACCATCAAGGGGTGAAATATCCCCCTTAGTTTTTTCCGAATTTTTAGCACATAAAACTTCACTCGTTAATGTTAGCCCAAGAAAGATAACCAGCTGAAAGCAACTCTTCACGTTTTGATTACCCAGATCCCGGAGTGGGCAAGGTGAGAGCATACAATGCAAAGGGATCTGATAACAATATGAAAGCAACCCTTCACGTTCTGATCACCCAGATCCTGGAGTGGGCAAGGTGAGAGCATACAGTGTAAGGGGATCTGATAACAATAATCTGAAATGCTAGAAGTACAATGCTATTGGCGGCAAGCTAGCCAATAGGGAAAATGAAAATGCTTAGGCGGCAAGCCAGCCTCTTCTACTTAGTACTGAAAGAAAGGCTGATTAGTACTACTAGATCAGCGATTACAAAATGATAACTAACACAATATATCATATGAGAAATCAACAACAATATAGCTCAAGTGTTAGGTATACAACTTTGAAACATTATACCAGGTCTGATATAAAGTAGTGTTCTGATTTTTCTGATCAGCAAGCCTGGAACACCTTCAAACGCTCACAACTCCCTCCATACTCCTCCGAATGACCTCAAATTGGATGCAAATTAAGCCTGAGGGCTAGGCGTCCAAGTTCAAGAAGGTAAAATCCACCTAACAGCTCAAAATATTTAGGCACGTGTCCCAAAGCACTAGTGGCCAAAGAGTACAACCGCAAAGGAGGGCGACCAACAACCATAAATCAGATTCACCTTCAAAAATCACAAGATTCTAGGCAAGAGGGCACCCAGAGGCAAGGATTTCAATGAGTCATCACCCACAAAAAATGTCCGACTCCTCAGGAAGGTATGAGCATAAATGTGAATCAGCTAGGTATGTAGGAGCACTCCAAAGAAACACCAAACATCAAAGGAAATACACCAAAAATTCCTTAGAAGACATCAAAGCCACACTAAATTGAAATAGAAGGAAACACCATCACCAATGAAGCTTAGTTGCACCCTCTGAATGAAGGAGCACCAACAATCCATCTAGGAGCTATCTTGCAAGCTCAAAATTGAATAAGGCTAGGAGGTATTCCAACCCCGAAGCAAGAGACTGAATAAAATTTAGCAGCACTTCGTTATGATATTGAAAATGGATCACCAAATGAAGAGGCAGAGAGGCATACTTATAGGTTTTCAACCTAGAAATTCAAATCCCTTTTCCCTCCAGAATGGGACGCCCAAATATGAGGAATATAATATTATAAATTTAAACTCATAGCTTGTGAAATATGGTGTCCACTTTACCTTGGCAAATAATATCACTTGAAACATTTTAATCTCCAATATGGGCGTCCAAAATGAGGCCCACCTTTTAAACACAACTTCAAGTCACAACGCCTAGGCATGGGGTCCAAAAGCAACAATGAAATATAATGTGACTTAAGTTATAAAAACTTTTCTTTTCGAGCTCCAAGAATGCTAGAGAAGCCACTGCCAAAACAAAACTGCCTCACTGCCAGAATTAGAAACTATGTGTTGAACTGCTGCCAAACAACACTACCAAAAATAACAGTTACTAAAAATAGCATATTGCTAAAAATAGTAAGTGACTCCAAACTTTGTTTGAGCACAAACCAGACAACCATCGTAACTTGCTAAAAATAGTAAGTCCAAAAATATCCTCTGATTGAAATGCACGCCACACCTCTCTGAAGCCCTCTAAAAACCTATAAAGACCCAGAAGACACTCTACCAAACTCATGTGAACACCCCTTGCAAACTCAAAAGGAAACCTCCTAGAAAAAGGAAACCCTAATTTTGCCTTCGACTAGCCTACGGGCCTCCAAAATAGGCTAAGATCACTAGATAGGACTAGTGTTGAGAAGGGGACATTACAAGGGGTATCGTCCTTGAGAGATTGAATTTGAAAATTTGTTAAAAGATTGGCATAATGCATTGCCTTCAAGAGGAGCGCTAGCTTTGCTTTTATAGACATAAAAATTTGGGCCCACAAATAAAGTTTTTCCCTCCAAAAATTAAAATAGAAAAAGTAACTTTATATTAATTAATTATATAATTAAATAGTACTTTATTGGGGTGCCTAGGTAAAGAAATAATTGGGCCTTAAAATTGAGTTTTTGTTGATGATTAGGAGAGGGACATGACTGCCCACTCTTCTCAAAATTCCTTGTCTTCAAGTAATTGCAAAGCGGAATGCTCAAGTATGCTTGCAACCTTCCATGTGGCATTTCCATTGTAAGATTCTTCCATTGCACAAAGTACTTGGTGATATTCCTATTCCTCAACCTCTTCTTGCAAATACCAATGATAGCTTCAAGGACCAATATAAGTTTATTCTCATCATTCAAGGGATGCAACTCCATCAAAAGGCTGATGTGCTATCTAAGTGCCTTTTCAAGGCATGAAATATGAAAGAAACTGAGGATCTTGCTATGTTTTGACAACTCTAACTTGAGCTATTGGAGTCTTAAACCCCTTACTGACAATTGCCAATACATTCATCAGCTCTTCCTAATATTGTAGTACCAAAAGTTTGCAGCTTCCGTCCTAGCCTCATGGCATTTTTTCTTATTTCAAGCGGTACCTTCAACTAAAGGTTGTGCTCCTGGAACATTGCATGGAATAAATAAATTGGTTGTTGATGAAGAAGGAAGACAGCTAGAAGTAGGACCCTCAGGAGTCTCAATAGTAGAGGAAAGAAAATGATGAATGTTTAGGACAAGAAAGGAATTTATAGATGAATTAGGATTGACATTCATTGCTGCTGCCATTGCTTCCTTTGTCCTTTACTTTTTCGATTTTTTCATTTCACAATCGGCAAGTAGGGCATCTATTTCCCTTGTAATCTTTTAAGATACATTAATGCACGCCTTACATCATATCTATGTATTTTCACAAGATTGTATTTTAATCTATTAATTTGTCTTGTCATAAGAAGTTGGCATTTGGTACAACTGACTTGGCCTTGAATAATTACTGATATTTCTCATACTTCTATCCAGGCTGTAATGTCCCTTACCTAGTTTGGTCTAGAATTCATTTGTTGATTAGGTTTAGGGTTTCTTCCTCCAAATGAATGGTCTTTTTAATGAAGTAATCTTGGTTTAAAATCTGCATTCACCATACTAACAACATTTCCACATAGACATATATCCATTAGCATTAATATCTAGATATCCAAAATATAAGCGTAATCATAAATGCAATTTTAATAAGCAAGAGGAGTGCCTTGTATGGATCTTGCCCTGAAGCCTTTGTGTTGGGCACGGGAGGTTGCCTCTCACAATCCTCCTTTCCCAACAGCTTAGTCCCTGCATATCCCCATACAAGACAGTACCTCAAAGACACTTGCCCTATTAGGACAAGGTGAAGTCCTACGATCCAAGGGCCTACGACCTACCACCCCTATAATAGTGTAGTTTCCTACGGTGGGACCCCCACCTCTCTATGTCTAACCCGTTCCTTGGCCTACGAACATGAGAGGGGGGTTTTTAGGCTATCCACTTGGACTCTACTTCACCTGCCTAAGAGGATACCAATCACGGAGAAGACAATCTTTACACAATCAATTATATTTGCATTCATCCAAGATCTATTACATGCCTATAATCAAATATATTTTCATGTATCAATGATTCTTTAAGTTCATTATTTCCTTAGAATGATTTTCATTATGATAAGATTAAAGAAAGCATTATATCAATAATCAGATTAGCAATATCTATTTCTTATATTCAAAATATGCTAAATATTATTGCGAAGTGAGTACATCACCTGATCTGTTGTGTCTTTCCCATGTCTCTCTATTCCTTAATCGTCTTCCTTCAACCTTACTTTTGATTGATCATAAATAAATATTAATCTATTCATTTTTACATTAAGATCTTAATTACTTATAAGGCTCAATAATTGCTGCAAGCATCATTATTGCATAAACGTAAATAATACATATATATAAATATAAATCATTATCCCTAATTGAGTCCAGTTTACAATAATTACTTTGCATGAATATATATATATGTCTCTATATATATATATTATGTATACATTGTATTTATCCCTCATCTATGATATGTCTTGAATCATAATATATATATATATATAATTATTAAGTATCATTTAAATTCTTAATGTATTTTTCCATCATCTAACTTTATTATATTTAACCATTATCATTTTCTAAATATATTACTGCTGTTTTTAAGATTCTGGAATTAGTTACCTATTTCATTAATACATTTATTAATTAATTATTTACATCTCAGAAAATACTTAACTCCTCTAGCCACCGATCTTCCTTCATCAATTAGAATATGTTTTTATATTCTTTTTTTGATTCATCCATATCCCAATCGATTCTTCTTTCTTCCCCAAATCCCTCCCATCTGTTTGGATTTATCGTCTTTTTATAATATGTTTTGTCAACAGTCATGACCATCCAATCGCTGCGTTTCTTTCTTTAGGGACCTGCCTTTTTGTAACTATCGTATCCCTTCTTAATTGCTCCTTTATCCCTCCTTTGACCATGATTTTTCATTGTAATACTATTCGCTGCTATTACTAATGATTAGTATGTCTTCTTATTATGAAACAATGTTTTTAGGTTTACTTATTTATTTATCTAAGGTATAATTATATTCAGATAATATTAGTTTTCTTTTATATTATTTTTATTATTTTGATGTTTACAATCAATAACCTTAAATGGTTCAATTTATTAACTAAGGCATAGTTATTAATAATAGTATTTTTTTAATTATTATTATTATCATATTTTCAATTGATTAATTGTTCTATTCATTATGATAATTGTATTAATTGTATTCTTGTGAATATTATCTTTATTATTATGATATTTATAATCACTAATATTAATTATTCTATTTCATACTATGATATTCGTATTATAATCATAATGTTATCTATGATAATTATAATTGTGATTAATCATATTTATATTTTAATATTCATTTGACATTGTTTATTTGTATTTTTAATATTTCATAGTTTGTGTTACAATTTCGGGGGACATGACACAGGCTCTTTCTTATCACTCATTTGTATTGAACTTGATATTACTGATTTTAACATAGAAAACAAAATCAGTAAGGTTTTGAAAAAGAAATATTATGAAAAAGTGACAAACATTTATAAGATAAAATGGAATGCAAATGCCATGGAAAATGTTAGCAAATGAGGGGGAAATGGACAACATTTCCTCTAAGGTTTTCAACTTTTGTAATTTCAATTTTATTTTATACATACGGATTTAAATCTTTGAAGGTGCCTTAAAATCTCCTTCCAATTTCTTCTCTTATTGTGCTTTTGTCATGTGGATGCCAAAGATGTCTTTTGTTGGGCGAAAAAAGACCATAAGATGTCAAAAAATGAAATGAAGTACTTAAAATTGCACGGAATCTGTTTTAATCTATCGATAGGTATGTGCAAAATACTTGTGAGTCAGAATCAAAAACTTGGTGGTCATAGGGAAAACTTGTTGAGTACACGGCTTGACACACTCCCAACTTAACGCGTCGAGCTGGAAAACTTGTGGGTCATGGTGAATCGATGGAGTACTCACTGAGTTTTCCTACTATGGTTTGGACTTTGTTTCTCTTTCTATGCACTCAATTTCGCATTGAATAGAAATTGCAGTTCTCTTCCCTGTTTTTATGAGTATTTTAGTGCTTTTTAATTTGTCCTGCTTTTCCATTTAAACTTATGTAGTTGAATTTTATTTATGCTTTCTATTTATTGCTATTTATACTTTCTATTTATTGTGTTTTTCCATTTTAAATTGAAAAAAATGTTTGAAAATTATTGATCCTCTGTGGAAAGGAAAGAAAGATAGCAAAAGCATCTGGTTTACATGGTGTGACAATAGAAAGGGTGCATAGAACTGTATTTCAGACTTAACAAGTTTTTGTTAAACCGAGCAATTATATTAACTCTGGTTGAGGACAATAATGTTGTTAATGTTTTTCCCTACACCACGTCGAAATATCATCAAACTAAATTGGAAATTGAGCTGTTTTAAGTACCAAGCCCAAGAATGAGGTCAAAGGGTAGTATAAGATGAATCTCTCTCATCTGAAGAGGGGGGAGTGTATTGAAGTCTTGCAGTATATTTTTTTCTTAAGTCAATATTACAGTAGCAGTAGCACCTTAACTGAGATATATTTCCACTTTAAATTAATGATTATCAATTAATGCCATTTTGATTTACATTGCAGTTACACTTTTAATACATAGACAACAATGTGCTTTGTGAAGTTTTTAGTCCTAAATTATATCAAGAACAAATAAACCAATACTGTAAAAAGAGAACTTCTCAACGGCCATAATAAAGTTTTGAATGGTAAGATTCTCATAATAATATATAAATTTAAGAGGATTGACAACTCTGACTGTCTTTCTGAATTTACATGTTGTTTGGATGATTAATACAACAAATATTTATCATTATTCTCTCTTGCCTGCAGCTAATAAAGACAATGAAGGGTATGGCTGAAGGAAATGGAGACAATGTTTCATGCTTTTGGTTTTCCCATCTTAATCTTTAGTTGCAAGAACCAGAGAAACCATAGGTCTAATACCCTAATCTGGTTTTCAGAAAATCTAGCAAAGAATACTTCAGAGGCTGTCAAACATTACAAGGGATCATCGCACATAAAGGGTCAGATGGATAGTGCAGTAAATTTTGGGGAGGAGAAGTCTGAAAAGTCAGGTATTCAGAGCAGTAGTCTGGTGCTTGGTTTAAATTTTTGCAAAGTTTCAATTTTCACTACAGTGTTTGATCTTTTGTATTTTTGTAGCTTCTAGGAAAAGCTGGGATTTGGAATGCAGGAAAGATTCCTTCTTTTGCCATGGCTTTTATGAATCTTATCTCAAAATGTTTGGATGCTATTTTGAGAATTTGCAAGGAAAAACTAAGCAATATCGCAATATTGCTCCAGAAAATGGGAAAGACAGAATATTACCTGAGGAAGACCTTGTACCTGTTAATCTGCATACAACAATTCCTATGCTAGTGAGCTGAGCAAAGTTGACATTTCTTGAGCCAGCGTTTTTCTTTTTGTCCTGCATCATAACTACCTAATTCTATCTTGGGTAATTTGCAGGAAAATCAGGCCAAAGAAAATCCAAGTTTCTTGCAGGATGAAGCTCTTTGTTTCAACCTTGACAAGGAAGCAACAGAAACGCTGGAAAGCTTAGTCAGGTCATTTTCTTGTCCAAATGAAAATACTTGCCCACTCCAAACATAAGTTGTCCAAGCTCTGAACTGTATTTTATTTTAATTGAAGTATATTTACGATTTGCCATATAAGCTCTGAACTTATTGGAATCATGTATTTTGATTAGTTAATTCTTAGTTAAATTAATAAATTATGATTCCATTCTGATTATCGGATATGTCATTTAGATTAAATCTAATTTTAGGAATTGATATACAGTGGTTTGACTTTTTAAATTGGAATTTATTCCTAACGAACCATGTTGTTGTATTGTTATTACAACTTAACTTCAAAAAAATTAGGAAGTCAATTCAAAAACGATGCCATTTCTTTACATGAGAATTTGATCTATTATTAAATGATTGGAACATGAAGTTATGATTGTGACATTTTATTCATATTTTAGATGGTTGACAGATTATCTTGAGAAATGAATGAATTATTCCAATTTTTAAAAGATGCATGATAAACCTCCAATGGAACTTGGTCTTAGAAACGTTACCTTGAAAATAATAGAAGTTTAGCTTATCCTGATAAGATTAATGGAAAAATTACTTGTTGCTTCTTGTAATAATGGAAATTGAGGTTATAAGATTTAGTTTAATATTAACAAAGTGGAGGCTTGAAACTTATTTTGATGTATAATATCTTCCTTTAAAACTGTTGGCGTTTCAATTAGCACCTTTGGAGTGCTTATTGGAAACGGATAGTTATTGCAAGTGTTATAGTATTGCTCTTTAAATTATAGAGAGGAAGATCTCTCTTTGCTGATGTTATACGTAAAAAAAGGTACAGTAAACTAAGGTTCCTATCTTTTTTACTTTGCGACAGGACACAAGGGTGCATAAACACAATGCGCCGTAGCTGTAACGACCCGACCCTTCGGTAAAATAAAAATTTCCAATTTTACATGAAACGAGTAAATAAACATGCTAACAAGTCATTGCAATATAATTTTTTTTTCCTTTATTGATAATATATGAACAAGATATCATATTAAATTTACAATAAAGATTCCATTTCATTACAATAACTTCACAAGTACAAGTAACGAGAAAACATACCTTAACTAACATAGCTCCAATGAGCTTTAGAACAAATAGTAGTAAGAAGGTCCAGGAATCCGTCCTTTCAAATCTTGGTGCACTAGTAGCCTGATGAGGAGGAGAAGCATCACTCGGGTGTTTTTCCGCCAACCACGGACTTATAATGCGGTCCCCCACACATCTATTATTCGATAGATGGCCCTCCCTTCGACGAAAAGATAAACCATGCCTGTAGGGTTGAAGACGAAGATAAACCATGTCCCCAACCTCAAAAGAACACTCGACATGCTGCTAATCAATGTACATCTTCTGTTGATTCTGTGCTATCTGAATGTTGTTCTTCAAGGACTTCAAAATATCTTGACTTTGCTGCAACATATCCTTGGCTTGAGGAGCTTTGCTATCACCAAACACCAAATCTGCAAAGCTAGGAGCCTCATAACCGTAGAGAGCCATGAATGGGGACATCCTAATAGACATGTGGAATGATGAATTATAGCAATACTCCCCTAAGTGAAGCCATCTTACCCAAGTCTTCTGTTGCTCTAAGACATAATTTCTAAGATAGCCTTCCAACCAGTTGTTCACAATCTCTGTTTGTCTATCGGTTTGGGGGTGATAACTAGTGCTTGGAGTGAGCAGTGTACCACTCAACCTGAAAACTTCTTGCCAAAAGGTGCTTAGGAACTTGCTGTCCCTATCACTCACAATGTTCTTTGGCAAACCATGCAACCTAAACACCTCATGAAAAAACAATTCTGCAACTTGAGCTGCTGAAAACGAACTAGTAATGGCAAAGAAATGAGAAAACTTTGTTATCTATCCACCACTACGTAGATACAGTCTTTCCCTTGAGTCTTGGGAAACCTCGTGATGAAATCCATTGAGATGCTTTCCCATTTCTGATTGGGAATGGGTAGGGGCTGCAACAAACCAGCTGGATGTGCATGCTCATTCTTGTTCATTTGGCAAGTAGGGCACTCCTTGATGTAACTCAAGACCTCATTCTTCAACCCCTTCCATGAAAATCTTTCACGGATCTGCCTATAGGTCTTGAAGTATCCTTGATGACCAGCAAGTGGGATGTCGTGGAAAGTTTGCAAAATCTTCTTCTTAACCTTAGAATCAGCCACCAAGAAGATCCTTCCCCTGTAATGAATCAATCCATCAACCACCTTGTACCTTTCATCATGAAAAATACCTTCAACAATGCTGGTTGCAAACTGATTTTTGGCATAATCAACAAGCAACAACTCCTTCCAATCAGCAGCAAGCTCACACAATGAGCTTAAATGAGGCCTCCTAGATAGTGCATCTGCTACAATATTGTTCTTACCTTTGACATACTCAATGTAAAAGTCGTAAGCTTGAAGCTTACTCACCCACTTTTGCTATCTTTCATTCAAATCCTTTTGATGCATGAAATGCTTGAGGCTATTATGATCTGTCTTGACAACAAATTTGCTCCCAACCAAATACTGTCTAAACTTTGCCAAGGCATGCGTGATTGCAAGCATCTCCTTGTCATAAATGGAATAGGTCCTTTCAACACCTCTTAATTTCCTGCTTTCAAACACAATTGGATGCTTCTCTTGCATCAAAACAACTCCAACGCCTTCTCCTGAAGCATCACATTGCAGCTCGAATGCCTTGGAGAAATCTGGAATGGCCAACACTGGACAAGAGCTCATGATCTTCTTGAATCTGTCAAAAACACCTTGTGCCTTCTCAGACCATATGAATGCTCCCTTCTTGGTGAGATCAGTAAGGGGGGCAGCAATATGAGAGTACCCCTTCACAAATCTTTTATAGAAACCACAAAGACCCAAGAACCCCTTCAAACGAGTCAAGTTTTCTGGAGGTGGCCAATCCACGATTGCCTTGATCTTTTCTGGGTCAACTCTTACTCCTTCTGCACTGATGATGTGACCAAGGTAGAGCAACTCCCTCATGCCAAATTCACATTTGGACTCTTTAGCAAAGAAGCTTTCTGTCTCAAGGATGCTAAGCACTTCCTCCAAGTGCTTGAGGTGCTCCTCCCAAGTCTTGCTATAAATGAGAATATCATCAAAAAATATCAACACAAACTTCCTCAATTGCTTCTGAAAGGTTTTGTTCATACAAGACTGGAAAGTGGCTGGAGCACTAGTCAACCCAAATGGCATGACTAAAAACTCAAAGTGACCAGTGGCACCGGAATGCCATCTTCTCAACATCTGATCCCCTCATCCATATCTAATAGTATCCCGATCTCAAATCAATTTTTGAAAAGAACTTGGCACCATGTAGCTCGTCAATGAGCTCATCTATTCTGGGAATGGGGTACCGGTTCTTGATTGTGCTTTGGTTCAAGGCACGATAATCCACACACATGCGGATGGTGCCGTCCTTCACAAGGACAACAGCTGGAGCGAAAGGGCTCTTGCTTGGACAAATGAAACCCATCTCCAAGAGCTCTCTTATGTTCTTCTCAATTTCATCTTTTGGCTTCTTAGGATACCGATACGGTGTTGTGATAACTAGTTTGGCTCCTTCCTTTTGTTCCATGACGTGCTCAAACCCCCTATTTGGAGGCGGCCCAGGAGGTAGATCAGCAAACACCTTACTCTTTTTGGTGAGTAAGAATTGAATAACTGGTGGATAGTCCCTCTTCGTTTCAACTGGACTGGCTGGTAGAACCATACACTTTGCAACCCATTCAACTTGATCATGCCGAATCAGCCTCTCCATTCTTTTGAAAGAGACAATCTGAGGACCCCCGTTTGACATTCATCTTAGCACCACCTTCTTCCCATCCGATTGAAACTTGAGTTCCATTGTTTGCAGATTTAGAGAGATCTCTCCGAGAGAACGCAACCATTGAATGCCAAGAACAACATCCGTATCTCCAATACTGACAACATAGAGGTCATCTTTGACTTCATGGTTACCCAACTGCAAGGACATGTTGGAAACCTTGTGAGTGCAGGAAATGTGAAACCCATCAGCTACCATGACTTTGAATCCTTCAAACTCTTCAATCTTAAGTCCCCTCTTTGCAACCACTCCTTCATTAATGAAGTTGTGCGTTGCTTCAATGTCAATCAAGGCAACTATACGATGCTTCCCAATCAAGCCCTGAACCTTGAAAGATTCGTTCTTTTGGAAACTAGAGAGTTGGGCAAATGTGCCCCCACTCCCTTGCTCATCTTGAGCCTCTTCTGGATCCCTTTCTTCTTCACTTTCAGCCAAATCAGATTGCTGCTCCGAGTGATCAGATTCTGATCCAAAATCAGAATAGGTCTCCATGTGGTTAGAGTGGCCTCGTCCATAGCATCTATGTCCCTTTGAAGGTTCTTTGCACATGTAACATTTTCCTTCCTTCTTAAGCTTCTCACGAACCTCATCATCCATCTTAGAAGGAAATTTCTTGTGCTGATTTGAAGAATGCCTTTTGTCACGCTTATGAGGGAAATGCTTGGATGGAAACTTTGGCCTAGGCGTGGACAACTCCATGTTTCTCGCTTTCTTAATGGCTTCCTCAAGGCTTGGTGGGTCAAAAGCCTTTACCCATCCCTTCAATGGTTCTATCAATTCTTCTGAAAATAGCACTACTAACCTTCTTTCAGTGATGTTGGGCACCATCACAGAAAGTCTTTGGAAGTCTCTAATGTATGCTTCCAATGAACCGTGTTGTTTCAGCTGTGCAAGCTCCCTAAACTTCACCTCAGGATCTTTAGTGTCAAATCTTTCGATCAACTTGTTGGTGAATTCTTCATATGTACGAATTAGGTTGTGGCCAAGGGTGACCAAACCGTGGTACCACCACTCATGGGCAGCTCCTTCCAAATGTAAGGTAGCGAATTTTATGGCATCCTCCTCCAGAATAGGTCTCAAGGAGAGGTAGTTATCAAGCTTCTGCACCCATGCCCTGGCCGTACATGCATCACTTCCATCAAAGAGAGCCAAGGACACCTTCCCAAGAGCTTGTTGGTAATCGGTTCTAGGACCCATAGGAGCTCGCTATTCAACTCTTCCACCATTTCTCCGGTTTTTTTGATTCATGAATTGATCAAAGGTCCATTGTTGTCTAAGATTAGGAGGAAAGGAGGCGTTCTCCAAGTAGGCCTGTCTGGCATCATCTGCAAAATGTGTTGCAACTTCAACTTGTGGTTCTTCCCTCTGTGTGAATGTGGGAAAAAGTGGCCTAGAGGCTGATCCTCTAGAGGTGGCCTCATGTTGGCCAATAGTTCTGTCTCTCCCACTGCCATTGTTCCCATTAACTCCACTATTTTCACCATTAGTGTTGTTTTGGTTTTGGGGCTGATTATTAGCAGTCTGCTAATCCATTCTTGAGAGCAAACGTGTCATCAAATCAATCATCCCGTCAAACTTCTTCTCCATCTTAGCATCCCTTTCATCCATGGTCTGCCTGAGATTGTCTGACATCTTTTCAACTGCTTCACCAGTGTCAATTGCTTTCCCGGTTTCTCGGAGGGCCCCTTAAAAGGTATCTGCCTCTGGTGTAGGTGGAAACTGAAACTGCGAATTACCGGCCTGATTTCTGGTGTAGTATTTGTGGGCTCTCTCACTCATTTGTTAATTGAACACTGTTGGGCACAGGTTGGCAGAATCATGGCTCTGATACTATTGAAATGTGCTAACCAATTTTTTTTTTCAAGTTTAACACATCAATTTCCCCATTAACGTTAGTGAAATCATAAACCAACTGAAGGGAACCCTTTGTCTTTCTGATCAACCCAGATCCCAGTATGGGCAAGGTGAGAGCATACTCGAAAGGGGATCGTTAGCATAAAATCTGAACTACAGGAAAGTACAATGAGAGGAAATAACAATCAACTCAATCACTTATTCAGTGGGAGGACTGGAAATAGAAATTACATTGCTGAAAATAACAATCAATTCAACCACTTATTCAGTTGGAGGACTGGAGAAGCAAGTTGCAATGCTGAAAGTAACCCAACCCAAGAATGTGCACTCAAACCCAAGATGGGTATGGTGTTACCATATGGCGTTGGGGGTCTTATGCACTTGTGACGGTTCAGCCGATCAGCAGAATGTAAACACAATACAATGTAGACTGAGCATGACCTGTCTCTTCCATAGCCGTGGGAAAACAATGAAATAAGCAAGATAATTAAAATAGCTGACTACTGCACAACTTTACAATGAGAATAATCCTGCAAATAACACTGTATTTAAGTTCTCCAAATGCTACAAATGTTTAAAATGCCTCTCCAAACTCCAGAAATCACTCTCCAAAAGACAACACACTGAAATGACCAACTTCTACAAATCTGATATGACAAAACAACAACTATGAAATGCAGACCAGCAACTAACTAGACCACTAATTTGCTCATAACTCCCCCAAAACTCACCCGAATGAACTGAAACCAAATGCATTGACTAACTTTGATGATGGCTACAAAGATACAACATTGAAAACCCAACCCAAGTGCTGCTTTTAATTCTTTGCTCAACTCCCAAGCTACAGGCAAATAATACAGCCCTCCTAAAGGCGTGAACTCCTCTAAAAAATCCAATTCTTCGAAATAAAATCTGAAAATGCATAGGAAGGGGCGCCCAAGGTGGAGGAATGGATAAATCAAATGCCCAGAATGAGAATAAAATCACCTAGACTCCAGCGAGCAAAAACCCCAATCAGCCATGATTGCAACCAACAACATAAAATGTGTTAAAAACATCAAAACTCCAACTACAATAACTCAATCTACTTCTCTGAACAAGAAACAACCCTCTCTCTTAGTTAGTTGCTATCTCTCAAGCAAGAAACTAAGCCAAGCTAGGGGGTATGCATTCCCCGAAGCACTCACTCACCATTCTGGCAGCATAACTTTGCAGTAGACAAGAGATAACCAAATGAAGAACCGACATTCTCTTTTATAGATTTTGAAAGAAGTCTCTAGGTGCTTCTAGAAAGTGTGCCCAAGGTCCAAGAAGGTATTTTGACTTTGACTTCAACTCAATCCCAAGATGGCGTCCCTTTTCATTTCATGAAATAATTTTTTAAAACAAATATCTCTCTTCTCAAGTTGGTGTCCCTTTTTCCAAAGTCAAGCTTTACCAAATTGAAATATTTCACATTAGCCTCTTGATGAGGTGTCCACCCTTCAAGTCCCCTTTTCAAAACAACTTAAGTTATATCAGTATGTGGATTTCTGGAAAAAATTGTGTGCGAATTTTTTACATCAATGTTTCAGATCATACTCCATGATCCATCATCAGGATGAAAAGCAAATCATGGATCATGGAGTATGATCCGAAACGTTGATGTAAAAAATCTGCACACAGTTTTTCCCAAAAATCCACATACTAATTATCATGGATTGTGGAAACAAAATGTTATTAATTAAGTTATATTATTAGGCCAAGGGGTCATATTATTAAAATATAACCTTTGCAACTTAAATAATTTCAATATGCACCAACAATTCTGCCACAAAAGCCAAAATCAACATTACCAAATTGACTGAAGAGGAAAGGCCACTGAGCTGATGCCAACAGGACCATTGCCAGAAATAGAATTTACTAAAAATAGTAAATTTAGAAAGTTGCTTAGATGATCATGCATGCTATACCGTTGCGAAACTTTATGAAAACCCAGAAAGAATCCGCGATCCAAACTCCAAGATTCCAAGAGCAAGCCTCAGAAAAAGTTGAAACATCCTCCTAGAAGATAGGAAACCCTAATTTCCACTTTCGAGTAGCCTACTGGTCTCCGGAATAGGCTAACGGCCAACTGCTAGATCGCTGTTGAGAAGGGGACATTACAACCAAACTTTCTATTTTTAGAAAATTTCTATTTTTGGAAAATTTTGCCAGCATCTGTTTCAAAAGAAACCCAGAAAAACCCAAAAAAAGTTCTAGTTTTAGAAAGTTACTAAAAATAAAATTTTTCCTAAATTTAGGGTTGAAAAATTGAAATCTGGGTTTTGTTGATTTGGTCGCTCTAAGTAGACCCAAATCGTCAGATTTTGAAAATTTTGATTTTTTGAACCTCATGCAAGACATGCAAATCCCCAATTTTGACCTTTTTCGACAATTTTAACAAGACTTTGGCTCATTTCTTCAAAATGCCTAAGTGTAGCAAATTTTTTAATTTGGGGTACAACACGTCGTTACTGATTTGATCATTGTTGTTGACGACACGTGCATCCTAGCAAACTCCTTCAGCATGCTGCATGTACGAGTGTCGGAAAAATGACTAAGGCATGAACTATATAGCCTCCTTGGTAGCAAGGCATGCATTTTCCAGACTCAGCCAATTTTCAGCTTTTCCCGCTTTTGAAAATCCCCTCCGTCGCAGAGCATCTTTTCGAGCCTTTTTCGCCATGGATTCATCGTTGAAGCTTTTGAAGCTTAGATTTCACCACCGGGTACTGGCCATTTTGCCATTAATGGCTGCGGAGGTCCTAACTTTCTTCTTGAAAAATGAAAATAGACCTGTTGTGACCTTTTCACACATCACCCCATTCAAGATGGGGACCCCCTAAATTTTGCTCCATTCTGGTTTTTTGGCTTTGGTTTTGCGTCTCTCTCTCTCTAATCTTTTTGTCCTTCTGGGGATGTCCCATCGTTTGACCTGATTGGAAATTTTGGCTTAGTCTGTGAAATTAGGGTTTTCATTCTTTAGGCCAGTTTGAAGTTAAATTGAGTTGGTAAATTGAAATATGAGCTTGGCACTACAATCATGATGCTTCAGGCAAGATCCCATCAAATTTTCACTGAGTTCGGGAAACTTACTATTTTTAGTAAGTACTTAATTTGGGGTCTTTCCCTCAGGATTCTGGAATTCCGACTGCTTCACCACATTCAGGACACTTTAGAATGCTTGCACCTAAAATTTGAGCAGATTCAGACAACTTTCTATTTTTAACAGTTCGAGCTTCAGGAGCCATTTTCAGGGTTTGCATGTGTGCTTTTTCAATGCATGTTTGGAGAATCTTTCTGGGTTTTTCAAGACCTTCGCGATGATATAACATGCAAGCCGAGATGATGACTTTCAACAATTCAGGCTTCAAATGCTATTTCGAGGGTTTGCATGTTGGATTTTTCAATGCATGTCAAGATATTCTTTATGGGTTTTTCGAGAGCTTCGCAACGATGTGAGATGCAAGCAGAGTTGATCATTTTTCAGGAACTTACTATTTTTAGCCAGTACTCATGCAGACCAGTTTTCTGGGTTTTTTGAGATCTCCCGGGCAGTATGACATGCAAATACATCCAATAGGCAGTTGATCACTTTTTCAGACACTTACTATTTTTAGCAGGATCACTTCGACAGCCACCCGACACCTCAGTATCACGAACAGAGCAACATGCAACAAAAACTGGGTCAAACAGAGGTCATTTGAGCCACATGCAAGTCAAATTAGGGTTTCCAGCTTTGGGACTCAAAATGAGGGGTAAAAAGCTAGAATTTTGAAAAAATGAATGTATCCCATCATGATCAACATCCTTCAGGCAATCTACCGGTAAAATTTGGGCACAATCTGAGCACTTACTATTTATAGTAAGTCGCCTCCAGAATGGGGCTATAAATTGTAGGTCAACATGAGGGGTAGGTGTAAACAGGTTCACCAAGCAACGAGGACCACATGGTGCAAATTTCAAGACAAACGAAGTTGTAGAGATCAGGAAATCGAAAACTTGCTAAAAATAGAAGGCGAGGACAGGTTGAAGGCATGAAAATTTATCTAAGTATGGCGAAATGAGAGCTCACCCATGAAAATGCGCCCAAGGAGATGAGGAAGGGGATTGACACATGAAAAAATGCTAAGGCATGAAAATGAAAGCTCATGGGTTGAAATGTGCCCAAGTTGAAGTGGCCAAGAAAAGTTTCTAAGTGATGAAGAATGGAAGTTCCCCACCTCAAATGTGCCCTAGAATGGAAGTTCCTGACCTTAAATGCGCCCAAAAGGAAGTTGTTTGCAAGGAAAGTTTCTAAGTGTTGAAACAAAAGCTCTACCTCTCAAATGCGCCCTCAAGTAGAATGAAGACCCCTTGAATGCGCCCTCAAATGAAAGTAGCACATGCTAAATGCGCCCTCACATGAGCGCTCCCCACTCCATATGCGCCCTTGATGTGGAGTCTTTGATAAAATTTGCTAAGGCATGAAGAATGGAAGTAGACACATGAAAATGCACCCAAGTTGAAGTGGAGATGAAAAAAGTTTCTAAGGCAAGGAAAATGAAAGTACATCCCCTCAAATGCACCCAAGGGAGGTGTAAGAGGTTTGAAAAATTGTCTAAGGCACAAGCATGAAAGCCCTAGAGATAAAATGCACCCTCAGGAAGGAGTCTTGATGAGGAAATTTCCTAAGTCACGGGAAACAAAAATGTTACCCCCTTGAAAGCGCCCTAGCAGAGGAGATGACTTGAAAAACTTGCTAAGTGTTGAAGATGAAAGTGCAAGGTGGTAAATGCGCCCAGTTATGATGAGAAGCTAGAAAACTCTCTAAGTGTTTCAAAACATAAGTGGACACCTCCAAATGCGCCCTTGAAGAAGTTGGATGAAGTTTGCTTAAGTCATGAACTCCATCCCTTGAAATGCGTCCTAGGAAGGATAAAGTGGCCTAGAGATAGTCTAAGGGTTGAAAATGGATGCTTGACAGGTGAAATGCACCCATGGTGGAAATGAGGTTTGGAAATGTTCTAAGTCACAAAAGCAAAAGCACAAAGGGTCATACGCGCCCAAGGTATGAAGATGCATGGCTTGAAGAAATTCTAAGTGGTGAAAATAAAACTAGGCACACCCATATGTGCCTAAGGTAAGACAAGGTGGCTGAATTTTCTAAGGCATAGAAAAAGAAGGAAGAAGGGGTCAAGTGCACCTAAGCTCAAGATAAGGTGGATTTTTTCTAAGGCATGAAGAATTTGAGGATGAAGTGAAGCCCAAGCATCAAATGTTCAATGCACCCTCGAGGTGGAGAAATTGCTAAGGCAAGAGGATGAAAACATCAGGATGTTAAACGCGCCAATGGTGAAGAGTTATGGAGGCAAAGGTTGTTCTGGTGGCAAATGATGAATTTTATCACATCCGGAGATCAATCAATCAAAACATGAAAATTAGGTAAGTGAAGCGAATTTATATCATAAGTGTTTTGATGCTCTTCTTTTGTTTGTTTTGTAGGGTGAGCATCGGGGCCAAGGCATGAGGACTTGAGGTGATGAAGCAGGACAATGTTATGACCTTGGAAGGAAAAAAGTTACACATTTCAAACTCCTCCATGATGTCTCATTTGCGCCCAAGCCATGGAAGAAGATGTTGGAAGAAACGGCTAAGTGTTGGGATCTCTCCACAAAGACCTAATATGCCCCAACTCAGGAAGGCACGCGACAGGGTAAAGATGAAGAAGTTAGGTGAAAAAGTTCCCAAGGCAAAGAGAAATGGCAGGGAAAATTTGTCTAAGGCATTAAGAACGTGATGCAAAAGAGGTTAAATGCGCCCAAGGCAGTGGGCTGGAGAAATATGGAAGTTACAAGGAAGAAATGAGTCCAGGAATTAAAACAACAAGGGGTCTGAACGCAAACAACTAAGCAGTCGAACTCCGGATCCTATCGATTTTTATTATCTGTGGAGACGATCTTAGAGACTCTTTTACCCTCCTCCTAGTGCAACAGAATTGGCAGGCGGAATAGAGAAAGTCTTTTGGACGAGAATTTTTTGATGATAGTGGGCATTAATTGCTCATGGTGGTTCCTGTAGAGTAGTGGAGAATCTTTTGTGCTCATTCATTACCCCACTCCTCTTTGTGGCGGTTTTTAGGGTAGAGCCTTGATTAGGGCTTAAGTGGCTCAATCTGAGCCCTTCATTGTATTTGAATCTGTGTCGTATGTTGAACTGGGCCAACTATAAAAGGGGCATCCCCCCCTCATTTGTAATTCATTAGAAATTAGATCAGAGTTAGAGTTGAGCTAGAGAGTAGAGAGAGCATATAGTGAGTAGCTTAGAAGTTAGCATAGCTTAGAGTGAGGAGGAAAGAAAGCTTTCCCTTTGAAGGGTTTGTAAGAAGTTGTTGTGAACACTCTCATGATATAAAGAATTCTCATTGATTGGCGATTCCTTCTTTTATTGTGAGCAGCTAGCAAGGCTTTTTCGTCTTTCTGATTCAAGTAGTTTAAAGTAAAATAGATTTCATTTCATGCAAGTAGTTGATAGTTGTGGAATACATTGTGTTGGCGTTTCAAATTGCACCTCTGGAATGTGTTCTGGAAACGGACAGCTATGTGCAGTAAACTGCTCTTCGAATTAGGAGGGGAAGCTCCCTCTTTTGCTGAGTTGCATAAAGAAAGTAAACTAAACTTAATTTTGCCTATCTTTTTGGTTCAGATGTGAGAACACAAGGTTATAGAACACTAGATGTTGCGGTTGAGGTTTTCCCTTTAATGAAACCAGACAGCTACAACTTAACCTACGCTTAAAACGTTTCTACCCTCTCAAGTAAACGCAAAGCAAGAGAGTTTAGAAATGGACGAGTTTGATTTCTGACAAAGATACTTAAACAAACTTTTCTTCAACGTACATTTTAAGCAAGCTGAAAAAGAGATTATAAAAGTATTACGAAAATATGAGACTTTTATTTCAGGAGCAGCAAAGCAAGCTTCAAGGTTTTATTTACTCATACTTCTAACACAAAACAATAAACGGAAATCGGAGATATTTATATCGAGGCAAACAAAGCACGCTCAGGATTTTATTTACTCAAACTTCTGGAACAAAGATTACCATTTCGGGACAACAACATGCGATCAACCTGATTATAATTGACACATAACACATGCACTAAACAAGGATTTGCAGCTAAGGAGGCATGCAAACTTGCTCTTTACACAAAGTGAACAACACTGAATAACAAAGAGAAGGTACTAAAGACACTTATGTCTTGTTATCACTAGCATGGCTAAACTAAAATGAGCAAACATTGCTCTTATTTATAACTAAGCAGAAGAGTAGGGAACCCTAAAATCTTCTTGCTTTTACAACTAAGACTTGCCAACATTCAAGCTTTATTTCTAAACCTAAAGAAGATAACATCTAACACCTAAGAAAGCATGTAAAATAGGAAATGCCAACTCATTACATTTGTTTTCCTTTTTCTTCAAAGAATGGATAAGAATTGAGACAAGAATAGAAAGAAAGCGTAAGATAAGAATGGAAAGAAAGCTTGGAGAAAGCTTCTAGAAGATTGTCGTTTTAAATCTTGATCATATCTGCCAAAAAGCGGGAAACTGCCTCTCTATCAGGAGTGTTGATACTATCTATAGCCATATTCCGCTTTTCTAGGATCTTCTCCCCTTTTGCAATCAAACTTAGAGAATCTTTGACATCTTCAACTTCTTTATGAGTTCTATTCTTGAAAAACATTGCTGCCTCAAAAGATGACCCACTGATTGATAACTTGGCGGCTCTGCAACTTTTTTGCATTCTGACACTTCTCCTTTTGCTCATAGAAGAGTTTTGCACAACTTTTTCCAACACTTGTCCTTTCGCTCAAACCACTCCCTTTGCACGTTCTTCAACTGAGATGATGATGTTTTATGTCCATGATGGTTCTAAAAAAGTACTTCCCAACATTATCCGTTCAAATAATTATGATACAACACTTGTTTGGCTCTGAATTCGATGGGAGAGTACTCCATGTTGAAAAACATGAAGATTGACTGTAAACTTGACTATGCTCGGACAAGCTCAGCACAAACCCTAAAAATAACTTGCTGATTTTCTTCGTCAAACGGATGAATATTTTGGAATTTTTTCTGAGATATGGGTTTTGATTAGAATTTCATTCCAAGCCAACCTAGATCGTCCGTTTTTGAAAATTTTGAATGTAGACTGAAAAAGAAGCAAACCCTAATTTTCTGCGAAAATAGCAGAAAAAGTTGGCATCTGGGTATTGTTTATGAACACATTCTGGATGAACCCAGTTGATTAGATTTTGAAAACCTCGAAGTTTCACTGAAAAAACAACCACTTGAAGTTTCACTGAAAAAGCTATGGTATGGGTTTTGTCCAGAAGAAGGTTTGGTATAGACCCAGAAGATTAGAAGTTGTAAAATTTGAAGTTTTCTCTGACATGCAAGATAAAAAGCTGCTGCTGCAACCTTGAGAAAATTCTTCAAAAATTATCTAGAAGATAGAACTAGTGTAAACCAGCTCGCTGAAAATTGAAAGTAATGGCCTCCTTCAAAGATTTGATGTTCTGGATGAAAAAATATGAAAAAACAAGCCTTCTTGAGTGCTGATCTGAAAATTTATGGAAAAACCAGCAAGTTAAACTCTTGAATCTTGAAAATAAGGGTTTGAAGTTGCTGCTCTATTTCTCCTTAAATACCACATGCAAGAAAATAATGAAAAATAAAACACAAAAGTGCTTTAAATAAGCTCTGTTTTGAGAAAACAACTTTCTTTTGCCCTAATTCTTCAAAACCCTATTTCAAGTTGTGCAATGAACTTAGACTTTTGTCTTCATCTTTAATTTTTGAAATTTCCAAAAATTTGACTAAGGCATGCGAAGTTGGGCGCCCTTCTTGGCTAGAGGCGACTATTTCATCCAGACTTAGCCATTTTTCACTGTTTTCAACTTCTCCTTAATTTTCAACCCTAGTTTGATTCTGATTTCCGACGTCCAGATTGATCCGGCGAACGAGCTGAATGATTCATCGCAGAGCTTGATCGAATCTGACAAAGTTTGTTTGGAGGAGACTTCTGATGAAAACTTTGTTTGACCCTTCAAAAATTCAGGTGCCTCTCTCCTCCAGGGGCGCCCACTTTCTCCAGTGTAAGATTATTTTCATCATTTTTCACTCTCAGAGTTCTAAACACCTCTCATCATGGCCCTTGTTTGATCTGGATTTGCCGACGATTGAGTGATTGTATGACTGCGCTGTCGGGCTCTCTGCGGAGCTAAGATGGATTTGACCAACATTGCCTGGGAGTTGCACTTCTGGTTTTATCATTTGATGCTTTAAAAAGATGGGCGCCCATATTTAGCAGAGTTAGAAATTTTTATGCAATTTTCAACTTTCAACCTCATTTGACGTGCCTGTCTTGTCTTTCACTGTCGGAATGAAAAATATTCTAAGGCATGAAGGTTTGGGCACCTCTTCTTCACAGGGGCGCCTGAAGTCTCCAGACTTAGCCAAAAACATACATTTTTCAATTTTGACAACTTCTACTCTCCTTTCTCCGTTCCTTGTGCACGTTTGTCATTGACAGCTTCTGTTTGACGCTTGGACGTCTGATTCTGACACCTGGCACCTGAATGACCTGCATTGATGACCTTGGATTTTCGAAAAAAGCTTCTGAAAAAGCAGAATAGACCCAGTAGAGTAAAACTGATCTTTTTATGATTTTGACTGCACCAGCCTAATGAGGAAGTATTTTAAGCCAATCAAAATCAGTCTTAACCCAAAAAGCCAAACTTTCTATTTTTAGAAAACTGCTAAAAATAGAAATTTTCCTAAAATTTAGGGTTGAAAAGCTGAAATCTGGGTATTGTTGATTTGGTCGATCTGAGCTGACCTAGATTGTTAGATTTTGAAATTTCTAAGTTTTTGACCCTCATGCAAGACATGCAAACCTCAGTTTTGACCTTTTTTGATAGATTTAACAATATTTGGACTCATTTCTTCAAAATGCCTAAGTGTAGAATTTTTTTTAATTTAGGGTACAACACGTTGTTTGGTTTAAACAAGTTTTACTTATCCATACCACTAGCGGGCTCACTGACGGTGGGTTCGCCTTGCGTGGTCAACTGGAGTACTTTTGCACTTAACTTCGATTGTGATTCACGTGTTAGTATGCATTGTTGTGATGGTATTTGCATGTCGGATCATATTTTGAACATCTTCCATTATCCTTTGAAGATTGCACTGGCTCTGTAGAAGCTGTTTGAAGGGAGGCAAAGCAGAATCTGGTTTGAAGCTTGCTGAAATTGATCTTCGTATCCCACATTTAGGAGTAGAAAGTAGAACCCCTATCCCTATTCCTTTAATTCCAATATTCTCTTGGTTAGTTTAGGAGCTTGGGCATTATCAACAAATCATTCGCGTCTTGTAACTGCTTCTCTGATTGAACAATTGTGTAAGTCCCCTTGGAATAACCAACAAAATCACATCGAGCCAACCGAGACTATCCCTTTGCATAAGGAACCTTGGAGTTGAATGTATGATCTCTCTAGCAATCTTAGCATACAAAATACTTTGTTCAAGAGAGGATAGAGTATCCATTGGGAAACTTTATTCAGTGTTGGTGCGGTCATAAAACACCCGTCAACAAGACCCACCAAAGTAAAACATACTTTTTGATGTTTTTGACTTGACCAGTGTGGTTGTGAAGCCAAATTATCCTATCAAAATCATTTTCAATTATTTCTGGAAAGGTCCTATTTTTAAGGGTTTTCCTAAAGACAGGGGTTTGAAACCCTAATTTTCAAATTTTCAAAAATTTGCAAGATCTTCCTTGACATAAACCCACAAAAACCCTACATTTGGTTTGACCTAAAACATACTTTTGACAACATTTTTACATGATTTAGCTCAATTTAAGCAAAATGCCAAAAAAATATTTTGGGTACAACAAAAACTAAAAAAAGAGATATAGGAACCTTAATGTAAGTTAATAGATGCATAGTCATCTGTATTGTACGATCTTCGATGAAATAAGGGCAGTTGTATTTTTTTTGATGAAATAAGGCAAGTTATATTTTTGGTGCGAACTTGACAATATGATGCAGTCATGAATACCGGGTCTAATGAAAGATTATCTATTCATGCAGCTGAAACATGGAAACTAAAAACTCAATGCAAGAGCACACAACAAAAGTTGCATTCTTAAGATAAGAAAGAACAAGATGTTGTAGAACAACATATTGTATGCATTAATTCATATGACAGAGGTTATATTCGATTTGGAAAGGACAATACATGCCAAGATCCTGAATTCATTCTGATTTCTAACCTCCAAGATAGTCTCCCCCTACTATTCTCATCCTTTAATGAATTATCACCTTCTATATTGAGATTCTTTAGTGTGGTAAGGTGACATCGACCAAACAGTAGTACAATGCCAATGCATGTGTGATGACTCCACACTATTTACAAAGTAGTTATATTCTTCCCGAACTTCTTGGGTAGTGCATTGTGAAGTGGCGCCATTCACTACACTCTCGCCATTCTATAATAGGCCAACTTCTATAGTCACATTGGGTTCAACTCCTACCTCCCCCACTACTATTATTGAATTTATTATTACCTCTTGATTCTAATATCCTATAGGAGATGCATTCTTGCTATTTTGTGGCTTTAGTGGAGTATTGGGAAAATTGGACTGCTTTCCTTGCTAAAGAGTACTTGTATACTCTTTTCAAATTATAGGACCAACCCTTAATTTAATGACCCTCAACTTGGCATATATCACAAAATAGCATTTTAAGAATTAGTTTTGGTTTGATCTATTTTACAACTAGTATACCTAAGTTCTTTACCTTCTTTTGTATCCTTTCTTAGCTCTTATTTGATTCTTAACATTGCTCTACAAAGAGCCTATAGTGATTTTGATTCATTAACACTTGAATCAAAATCATTTTCACTTTTCCTTAAATGAGAAGATGTCTAGTTTTCAATCTCTATGTCCATGGCCTAATCATATGCATCCTTGTATGCTCAGGGAGGTATTATCTTCATCTTCTTCAAAAGTGAGGGTATCTACCCTTCAATAAACCATTGCTTCTTTAGCCCATCTGTTGGTATCTTTCCTAATCTGTTTTAGTTAACTCCTTAGATGAAATATACCGGGCAATTTTTTCACTTTTTCACAACTAAATTCACCCATTAACGTTAGTGAAAACATAATCCAACTGAAGGGAACCCTTTCCTCTGATCAACCCAGATCCCAATGCGGGCAAGGTGAGAGCATACTCGAAAGGGGATCGTTAGCACAACCGAAATTGTTGAAAGAGTAATGAAAGGAGATAACAATCAACTCAACCACTTATTCAGCGGGAGGACTGAAAATGAAAGTACATTATTGAAATTAAATATGCAACTCGATCACTTGTTCAGCGGGAGCATGTTGACGGCTCAGCCGATTAGCAATATGATGAAGTGATGCATTACAATATATAAATAGGCGGCAAGCCAGCCTCTTCCACTTATTCAGTGGGTGATGCAAGAAATGAAACCTGAAACTATAGACTGAAATGATGCTAGTCCCTTCCACAAAAGTGGGGATACAAAATCTAAAGTGCAGAAGTAAAGAGCTGATCAGTACTACTAATTCAGCATTACAAGGCGATGAACAATCTACAAATACGATGACATGTAGATAACCATTAAACTCCAGAATGTTAGGAAATGAACTCCAAACAAGTACAAGCTATCCAGCATATGAAATATAGTAAAAAAGATTGAAATATTAGGTCTGATATAAAAATTGCAGCAATCAGAAATTCATACCAGCAAGCCCTAGAATCAGCTAAACGCTCATAACTTTGTCAAAACACCTCCGATTGATGTGAAATCAAGTGCAAAGGAAGCATAAGAGAAGGGCGACCAAGTACAAACCAAGAAACAACAACAAGCAACCTTTGATATTTTATGCACACTTCCCAATGCAATGGCAGGCAAAGTACAACTTCCAAGAAAGGGTGACCAGCAAGATAAAATCCAAATCACCTCTGAAAAATCTGAAAACTTGCAAGAAGGGGTGCCCCAGGTAGACTTGAACAATAAGCCAATACCCAAAACCAACAAAAAATTGTGCAAGGAGCTATGATCGAAAATGTGCTTGAGCCAAGCACCACACCAGCATTACCAAAAACTCATAAAAATGCAAGAACTCAACTACAATGTGCTCAATCTATTCCCAAGGATTAAGAACAGCCAAATCTCAACAAGTTGCTATTTTTCAAGCAAGAAGTCAAGCCAAAGCTAGGAGGTATGCATTCCTCGAAGCAACTCACTAACCTTTCCGGCAGCATAACATTACTGTAGATATAAGATAATGAACTAAGAGCCCAATGCTCTTATTTATAACATTTCCTGTTCCAAATTCAAATTCAATCTCCCTCCAAATGGATGCCAAAACCAAACTCAAACTCACAATGCCCATTTGTGTCATTTGCATTTCATTTCTCCAAGTCGTCCTCCTCCAAGAAGTATTATACTTTATTAAAATGTCAATAAAGTATATTATGGCGTCCAAAATAATAATAAAGTGAAACACTTTATTAAAGTGAAATATAAATATAATTGACCACTTATTTCTCCAAGGCGTCCAAACATGCCTTTTAAATATTTCACTTAAAATAATATTCTCATCAAATATCAAATTTGCCGAAATAATCACCTGTAGGAAACTTGGTGTTTCTCAACCCGGTCACTGTCTAAGAATACTGTGTTTTGTTTTGGTTTTCTGAATTGATGATGTTTTTGTGGTTTTTTGCAGCAAATAAGGATTTGCGATTTTGCAAGGAAATGCTTTAAAAATTGATAATAAATTAATGGACAATAGATATGCATAAATATTGATCTCCAAATGAAGGCGCATACATATATCAACTTCTAGAATTCAAACGATAAATAAAATCAATCTCAAAGAGGTAAAACATTATTTTTTTATTTGAAAAGAACCTGTAGGCTTGCAAGCGCCAGAAACAATGAGAATAGTACGGCCAAATAAGAGAATCAATCCTCAGGGCCTGAGATTGATGCTGGAGCTCCAGATACTCTAGGCGCACCAAGTTCAATGCACAGAATCTGAGAAATGAAGGCGTGATCTCCTGTGAAGGAATGTACGGCTTTGCTGGTATAGAAAAGTATGGCCCAGTAGCAGCATTAAATATAGTACGGCCTCAATAAATAAGGTGCCAGATCTTTGTAGAATAATCTCTGATAAGTCGCCCCAGTCAACTGGTGAATAAACTCTGATAAACCCTTCCTAAATCAATCCTTTAAGCTCAACTGCAACCTCTGTATGAAGTCACCAAGTACGACAATCTTCAACTGGTATTTCACAGTCTCAGTATGCCAGATCTTGAAGAGGGAACGTTCTCCAAAATCAACTGTCTGCTGAAACCCTAGGTTCGCAAACTTCAATGCTCAGAGCAAGAATAAGATAAATTGAATAATCATAACATAAGAGTTCGATTTATCTTGGCAGTGTATAAATACCCCTTTCAAAAATTCGACCCAAGCTTCTTTTAATAATCTTTTAAATAAATGATTAAATTCGCCTTTTTCTTAACTTAGGAAAATATTAAATAAATGGCGTCCCACTTTAATGAATAAATAATTATTCATTATAATAAATATTTCACTTTATTATAAAGTATTAAAAATACTTTATAATATGCCATTAAATCATTAATATTTAACTATATTAATAAAGTGACTTTATAACATAAAGTCAAAATGTCAATTATTTAATAATCATTAAATGCTCCATTATTTTCCATCTGACCATCAAACTGACGAACTGGGTCGACTTTGAGCTAACTAGCTGAACCAGGTGCCCTGCCCAAAATAGCAGCTTCCGTCTGCCTGACTTACTATAAATAGTAAGTAACTGAAAAACCTCTCTGAAAGATTCTGCGAAGGCCCAACCTGAATCAACTGAAAGAATGATGCTCCTGAACATCGGGTAACTGCCTCAAATGATCCTCTACACACCACTGTCAGCCTACGAGGATCAGAATGATAGGCTAACCTCAAATCTAGCTGCGCTGACTAGGAAGGGGACATCACAGTCCGCCCTCCCTGAAATTGCTTGTCCTCAAGCAATCTCAACTTTGGATGCTGTAAAATTTCCTCGGACTCCCATGTAGCATCCTCAACTGGCAAATTTCTCCACTTGATCAAATATTCCTTGATCACCCGCCTCCGAAGGTGTCTCTCTCTCATCTCGAGGATGGCCTCAGGTACTAGTATCAATTTCCCTTCATCATCAAGGGGTGGCAGAACTGGAGAGGTTATCACATGCTGACCCAATGCCTTCTTCAGGCAAGAAACGTGAAAAACGTTGTGAACCCTGCTATCTGCTGGTAAGTCTAACTCATATGCAACCTCGCCCACTCGTCTGACAACACGAAATGGACCATAGTAACAAGGCTTCAACTTCTCTGCACCACTCTTCCGCAGAGTAGACTGACGATACGGCTGCAACATAAGATACACCATATCGCCCACTACAAAAGAACGCTCAACCCTCTTTTGATCAGCATACTGCTTCTACTGTTTCTGTGCCCGCTGGATATTGTCTCTGAGAGACCTCAAAATGTCCTGCTGACTCTGCATCATATCTCCTGCACTCGGTACTCTGCTATCACTCAATATCAGATCCAAAAGGTTGGGCGCCTCATACCCGTACAATGCCATGAAGGGCATCATCTGTATCGTCATGTGGTGAGTAGAGTTATAACAATACTCACAGAGGTATATCCACCTCACCCAAGCTCTCTGCTGTCCAGCTATATAATTGCGCAAGTAACCTTCCACCCACTTATTGACAATTTCCGTCTGTCCATCTGTCTGCGGATGGTAGCTGGTACTCGGTGTCAGTTCGGTCCCACAAAGCCTGAACAACTCCTGCCAAAAGTTGCTCATGAACCGACTGTCTCTATCGCTGACTATCGTCCGAGGCAACCCATGTAACCGGAATACCTCTCTGAAGAAGAGCTCTACAGTCTGCGACGCTGTGAATGTAGTAGTAATCGGGAAGAAGTGTGCATATTTGGTCAACCGATCAACCACTATGTAAATGCAATCTTTACCTTGGGCTTTCGGCAAACCCGTGATAAAGTCCATCGATAAACACTCCCACTTCCTGTCAGGTATCGGAAGTGGCTGGAGCAATCCAGTAGAATATGTGTGTTCCTGCTTGTTCTGTTGGCAAACGGAACACTCTCAAACATACTGTAAAACATCAGTTTTCAGCCCTTTCCAAGTAAACCGTTCCCGAACCAGCTTATATGTTTTGTAGTACCCGGGATGCCCCGCCATAGGAAGATCATGAAAGGCTCTCAAAACTGTATCCCTCAACTCGGAACCGAGAACCAGAAAAATCCGCCCCTTGTAAATGATCAAGTCATCTACAATGGTGTACCTACTATCCTGCTCTGTCCAGTCAATAATGCTAGAAGCCCATGGGTTCTTAGCATACTCAGTAACAATCCGATGCCTCCAATCCTCGGAGATCTGTGCCATAGCGTTCAACTGAGGTCTGCGAGACAAGGCGTCAGCTACAACATTCTGCTTGCCCTTAATGAAGGTAATATCAAAATCATATGATTGTAGTTTGCTGACCCATTTTTGCTGCCTCTCATTTAGGTCTCGCTGCCCAAGGAAGTGTTTCAGGCTATTGTGATCTGTACGCACACTGAACTTGCTGCCTACCAAGTACTGCCTGAACTTAGCCAAAGCATGCATAATGGCTAACATTTCCTTGTCGTAAATGTTGTAAAACCTCTCAGGACCCCTAAGCTTCCTGCTCTCAAAAGCAATAGGGTGCCTCTCCTGCATCAGAACAACACCAATGCCCTCTCCTGAAGCATCGCAAAACAAATCAAATGATTTAGTAAAGTCAGGTAATGCTAGCACTGGACACGAAGTCATGATCACCTTAAACCTGTCAAAGCACTCCTGCGCCTGTGGTAACCAAGTAAAAGCCCCTTTCTTTGTCAAATCCGTAAGGGGTGCGGCGTGACGTGAGAACCCACTAACAAATCTCCTGTAAAAAGCACACAACCCAATGAAGCTTCTGAGTTGTGTAAGTTTCTCAGGTACTGGCCACTCAACTATAGCTCGGACCTTCTCAGGGTCCATACTCACTCCCTTGGCACTGATGATATGCCCCAGATACAACAACTCCTCCATGCCTAGCTCACATTTGGATTCCTTGGCATAAAAGGACTCCTCAGCCAAGATCCCCAAAACTGTGTCTAAGTGAGCTAAATGCTCCTCCCATGACCTGCTATACACCAGAATGTCATCGAAGAAGACCAATACAAATCTCCGCAGCTGAGAACTGAAAACCCTGTTCATGGTCGCCTGAAAGGTGGCAGGTGCATTGGTTAAGCCGAAAGGCATGACCAAGAACTCGAAGTGACCGCAATGGCACCTGAAAGCGGTTTTCTCAATGTCCTGCTCCCTCATCTGAATCTAGTGGTACTCGGATCTCTAGTCAATCTTCGTGAAGAAGATAGCACCGTGCAACTCATCAATCAACTCATCGATGCGTGGTATCGGGTACCTGTTCTTAATTGTCCTCTTATTGAGCTGGCGGTAGTCTATGCACATCCGAAGTGATCCATCCTTCTTCTTCACCAATACAACCGATGAAGCAAAAGGTGACTTGCTAGGTCTAATATGTCCCATAGCCAATAACTCATTGATGGTCTTCTCTATCTCATCCTTGAGTCGTTTCGGGTGCCTGTAGGGTGTAATCATAATGGGCTTTGCGCCCTCCTCCAACTCGATAATATGCTCAGTGCCTCTGTCTGGGGGTCTACCAGGTGGAATGTCACTAAACACTTTGGAGTGTTTAGTCCTCAATATCTGGATGTCTGGATGATACTCGCCCTTTTGCTGCTCTTGTTGTGCTGGCAACAACATACATCCGCAGCCCAATCAACCATATCATGACGAATGAGTCTCTCCATCCGCTTGTACGAAACCATCCTCAGATTACTGTCTTTAATGGCTTTGATGACATGAGGTCTCCCATTAACCTTGAACTTCATCTCCATGTCTCGTAGATTGAGTGTGAACTCACCCAAATCGTGAAGCCATGCCATCCCTAACACCACATCAGTATCTCCCATATTTACAACATAGAATTCAGTCTTGAACTCATAGTTGTTCAACCGCATCGGAAGATCAGTAATCTTTCTGTCACATTTGAGGGTGTACCCATCAACCATCTTAACTCGGATACCCTCAAACTCTTCTGTCTGTATACCATGTTTCTGTACCAACCGTGCATCAATGAAATTATGAGTGGCACCAGTGTCGAGTAGAGTGATTACCTTCTGACCGGCTAGGAGCCCGCGAAGTCTAAACGACCCATCTCTCTGAAGGCTAGTCAAATGTGCCTCCTGTAGCTTCCTCCCTCCTTCGTTCTCACCCTCATTTTCGGACCTATCATCATCTGAATGCTCATAATCAGCTTGCTGGTCTGACAGATCAGATTGCTCTTCCCCCTCATAAAACCATTCCATCTGATTGTTTTTAACGTTGGGACGAAGAGGGCATACATGTTTTTCATCATAGGGTGCCTTGCACCAGAAACACAATTTTTTCTTTCGTAGATCATTCAGTGTTTCTCTTTCAAAGGGTGGTGCATTTTGTCTCTTAGGATCGGGTGGATCCCTCTTCCTATCAAAGGGTCTATCTCTATCAAAAGACCTATTCGGCCTTGAGTTTGGCGTGGAACCTGAAGAGAATCTGCTGCGAGGTGCTGCATGCTCCATACTGCGTGCCTTTCTCATTGCCTCTTGAAGGGTGGGAGGATCAAATGCCTTGACCCAACCTCTCATCGACTCATATAACCCCTCGGTGAAAAGAATGACAAGTCTCCTCTCCGAAATACCTGTCACCATGACTGCCGTTTTCTGAAACTCCCCAATGTAAGCATCTAAACTGCCTGTCTGTCTGAGCTGTGCTAGCTCTCTGAAGTAAAGTTCTGGATCCTTTTTCTCAAATCGCTCAATGAGCCTACCAATGAAATCCTGGTAAGTAGTAACCCGATGATGACCCAGTGTGTACATGCCGTGATGCCACCAATCATGCGCCAGTCCATCAAGGTGTAGTGTGGCAAATTTAATGGCCTCATCCTCCTGCATAGGTCTCAAAGATAAGTAACTGTCTAACTTCTGTACCCATGACCTCGCTGAATTCTTATCCGAGCCATCAAAATAAGGCAAGACAATCTTGCTCACTGCATGCTGAAGATCTCTGTTCACCTGTGGTGGTTGCTGGTACTGAAGAGCTCTGCGCTCAAATCTACCTCCGCCTCTGGGCTTATGCACATCCATAAACTCATGAAATGTCAATGACTGTCTAATCTCAGGAGTCAGAGTAGAATACTCTCCAAACAATCTGGTCACGTCTGCCACTGAAGTACCATGCTGTGGCTGAAACTCTGTATGGTGACCCTGTTGCTCCGCTTTCGGAGTCAGTGGTGCCTCTCTACTGATAAAGGTAGGTTGTCCAGGCCTACGCTCGTGAACAACCGGTGACATCTGCGGTCGTGTAGACATCTGTGGCTGGTCTATGCCTCCCGAACCACTGGACTGCCCTATCTGAATGTAATGCTGGTGAGGCGGAGTATACTGTCTTATGGTACCTATCAGCTGTGACATCATGTCCATCATATTGTCATGTCTACTTGTTGACGTGCTTTTTATGACAACGCCAGCATAGAATAAAATGTCCAACGGTCACTCTATTCTCTTTTGATCAAAGTATTCCGCATGCTAAGATTGCGTGAAAGTTCATGCGTTCAACTCCAAGGTTCCTTTTATCGCGAATAGACTCAGTTGGTTGATGTGTATATGCTGGTTATTTCAAGGGGACTTACGTGAGTTGCTCATTCAGAAGAAAGGATTCTCAAATTTCAGGAGATTTGTCGATGACGCTCAGGTTCTTAAACTAACCGAATAATGCTGAATATAAAAGGATATAAGGATTAGAGATGCTACCATCTACTCCTAAAGGGTGGAGGACGAGGATCGGCTTAAACAATCTTCAGACTAGACTTTGCTTCGTCTCCCTTCGGACAACTTTGACAAAGTTGGTGCAATCTTCAAAGGATGAGTAAGATATTCAAATCGAGATTCGACATGCACACCCCTTCACCACGAAGCAAGTGGACACGCGAATCACAACCGAAGTTAAGTGCTGAAATTCCAGTTGCCCACGCAGGGCAGACTTATCGTCAGCAAGCCTGCTAGTGGTATGGATATAGGGAGATATGCTCAAACCAATGCTGCATTCCACAATTAACACTACTTGCATGAAACAAAATCTACTTTACTTTACTCTATTCGAATTGGAAAGACGAAAAGACCTCGTCAACTACCCACAACACAAAATGAAGTCACCAATCAATGAAATCTTTATATCATGAGAGTCTTACACAACAATCTTTTGCAAAAACTTTCAAAGGGAAAGTCTTTCTTTCCTTTCCAACTAAGCTAACTCCTAGCTCTACTTTATCAACCTCTATCTCAGTCTAGCTCTGATCTATCTCTGATTCTAACTCTATCTAAAAATTTACAAATGAGGGGGGATACCCCTTTTATAATAAACCCAGTCCAGTGGACGGTTCAGATCTGATTACAATAAAGGGCTCAGATTGAGCCACCCATGCCCTAATTAGGGTTTATGCCCTAAAAACCGCCACTGAGAGGAGTGGGGCAATGAATGTGCAGAATATTCTCCACTCCTCTGCAGGTCCACTACCTGCAATCAATGCACATCGTCCTCCTGCAGCAGATCGTCATCCAAAAGAGCGTTTCCTTTCTCCTTCTCGCTGGCTACAAATCTGATGAATCTGGCCAAGACCGCCTCAACTTCCTGATCGGAGATAGGAGGAATGTGATCCAACTGAAACTCTAAAACTGCAACTGTTTGCCCATGCCGGGCACATGATTTCTTCTAGGCAACAAGGGCGTCCTGGGTGTTCTATATGATACTGGAGAACGTGGCTGTGTTCTCGAAATCGTCCTGTGTGAAGGTCTTCACCTCAGAGAAGAATGGTGCCAATCTGTCCTTCAATCCATCTGCAGTTACCTCTTCAGCAGTCAACCTCTTGGCAAAGATTGCCTCCAATGTGCTGAGAACTCCATCCAAGATGTTCGTCATGGCCTTTCTGACCCTGACAAAATCTGCTTGTGATGCGTCATAGAATCCCCGGCCTGTGACTACTGAAGAATACCATCTGGCGAAGTCGTATCTATCTCCTTGCTGGATAACACCTCCCTCAACCAAAGTGTGTTGAGGTATGCTCATCAAAGCCCCTAGACGGAGAACAACTCTCGTCTGATAGATGCGAGCCTCACCCCAAGCATGGTTAACTGCCTCTACTCTAGCCATAACATCGGAAGCTTGCCCATAAGCATGTGCAAGATCTTCCATGAACTTTCTTGTCTCTGTACGCACACTGGCAACCCATGTGTCTCCCTGCTGTGCCATTCTCCTTAAATCTTCTAATCCACTGATTGACTCCCTAGAAAACTCAGCTGGGAGCTCGATTGTAGGATTTTCTTGCCCACAAGGACGGGACAAGTGCTGCACGTAGCCAATCAGTGTCCGATGCTCTACCTTCAACCTTTTGTACTTGTTCTCAACATGGGACAACCTGTCCTTGAGTGCCCGATAGGAGTTATCGCACTCCTCTACCACCTGTGCCCCAGTAGGGCGGCCTAGTTCCATGGTTGTCACAATATAGTTCTTAGGAACGGCCTCGTCTCTATTACATTCCTCCCGTGGAATTGCTATATGCAAGGTTCGGGATCCATCCTCATCTGTGGATATTCTGGAAAACTTCCTGGCCTTCTTCTTCGTGGGAGGTGCATTGATCCTTTGCAGCAATTCCTCCATCTCGACTGCAGGATCAGTCTCATCCATAGGATCACGCCTCATTCTATCCCTCAGCCAGTCTGGCACCTCCTGTCGTGCGTCTGCTATGATGAAAGGCTGCTCTACCTCGGCTTCTACTTCATGGCCCTCGTTCCGACGAGGCTCATCATCATCTATGGGCTTAGTGTCTCCTGAGCTCTGGGCATCTCGATCGGAAGCAACATCATCCTCGAGAGCTACCTCAATCTCATGCTGAAACTGAGTATCTGTGGCAGTGCCTTCATCGGTCTCTTGTCGGTTCTCCTCTTGATTATCCTCTTGGGGCACGTTGATGCTCTGGCCCACGGACTCCCTACGAAGTGGCTGGCTCTCTATTTGTACTGCCTGTTCTGCTCCCGACCTCTCCCTCTGATCAGCAAATAGGGACACTTCCTGTATGCTCGGAGAATGTGTTTGAGCCGGCATATGCAAGGATTCCTCAACAATCACAAGCTCCGGTCGAATTGGCTCTTTTCCCCTAGGCTCTGGAGTTGGATTACTCCGTCTCCTTGGATCAATCGATGGTAACCTGCTGTCTCCCATCAAATTATATGTGAGGGAAATGGATCCTCCCTTTAGTCGGCTGACATGTCTCTCTATCCAATTCCGTGTAAACGTCAGGACTGGGATACAAAGTGTATCCAAGTCGGTGATCTCTGGCTCTGACCAATCTGGGAGTGGCAAGGGCGTGTTTCTTACTGTATCGTAATCAGCCTGTACAACGTTTATGTCCTCCTCAATCTGATCTGGTACAGGAATAATCTCGCACTCTTTGATCATTGCCAATGGTATCCGGGAAAACATCCTCTTTTTGACTTCGACCTCATCCACTGCACTTGCCCAAAAATCTTCTATTTGTGCCTGGTGCCTAAACTCCTCTGTCAATATCCACCTGATATTTCTATGAGGATCATAGTAGTGTCTGCTGGAATGGTAAGAAAGCTGAAAGAACTGGAGCTCCGCCTCTGCCTCCCTTGCTGCTTGCAGCGATGGGCAGATTTCATCCGAATTTCCCATAGTAATCGGGCATCCGAGTCCACCTTTCTTCTTTTTCTTCTGAATCTTATCGTAGGCAATCAGTTGCCTAGAAACTTCCAGCATCACTACCCTGTTTGTGGGATATCGGGGCAACCTTTATGGGTAGGAAGAGAATCCCTGCAGCCTTATGTAAGTGAATTTTGGGAATTGGATAAATCAACATCCAAATTTCTCAATCATTTCTTGTGCTTCCCTCGATATTCTGTGATGGGTCCTTTGCTGCAAGGTCCTCGTGATGTGCATAGTAAAGGCATCGTTGACTCTTTTGTATTAGTAGTGCTTGTCAAATGCAACTGTGGACAAGCCTCGTATATTTTGAATTGCTGAGAACCGCAACCAATTGGTTCTTTGTAAGAGATCCCCCTATATCTTGTCATGTGAGCCAACATATAGATGAGGTAAGAGCCCATATAAAATGTTTTAGTCCTCACATTGCGGAGCTGCTCATGTAAACCATCACTGATTAACAGTGCCCAATCCATGAAATCCTTGCCCTCTTGTACCAAGTTGATAAAGTAAAACATCCAAGGTTCGAAGACGAACGCTTGGGGACACCCTCCAACTCTACTCAACATCATAATTAGGTCGCCAAACTCTTGCTTCAAGTCTTCGGAGATTATTTGTTTGGGCAACTTCGTACGAGTTGGTTTGGGCTTGATCATCCACCCAGTGTTTATCACATCAGCACACCGGTCTGTTGTAGATGAATACATTCTGTTAGCCCTGTCCTTCGTTTTGTAAATCATTTTCTCGTGGGCGAGGATCCCGAATGCCTCTCCGATTGCTTGTGGTGTCAGGTTAGCCAGCACCTTGCCATCTGGTGCAATGATTGTCCTCTTCTCTGAATCGTAGTGGTGAGAGCATTCCATAATGAGTTCTGGGCACCGGATGGCTGGTGGAAAATTTGCAGCTGCATATAACCCACTTCTGACAATGCTATGTGAAGTCACTGATGGGGGATGTCCTCCAGTCCCCATTATCCTTCTTTTGAACACCTCTAGGTTAAACGAGCCCAGGTTTGTGTCTGCCAGCCTGCCCAACTTTGATGTGAATTTTGATTCTGGCAGGAAAGACTTGCTTAATTTCTTGATTACTGCTTGTCTGGACTCGGTGTGGACGTTCTTGCCTGCAGCTCTTCTGCTTGACTCGGCCATTCTGCAAAAAGGGTAAGATAGTCAGCAAACAAGATTTTTAATATAAAATAATATACCGCTTTTGAGTGTGCCAGCAGATTTTTCTTTTAAATGACAAAGGCTGCAACACTTCTTGATGTTTTCAACTGCAAACCTCAACTATTGCCTATTTACTTCAACGTTCTCAGAAGTTTCCTTTGGGTTGCAGCAACACAATGCCCAATACTTGGGAATGTTTGCTTGCAGCAATTTAACTTTAATAAATTTGAAACCTCCTCTTTGAAGTTCGCACTTTTCCTTCTAACCTCGCAACTTTCAGCAACTTAACTTTGACAAATTCGAACTTTCTCAGGAATTGCAGCAACTTAGAAACTCACTCCTCAGCAACTTGGAGTCTTGACAAGGTAGGTCGCACTTCTCCAGCAAGTTTGTGACTTCAGCAATTCGTACTTCAGTAACCCCAGCTCTTCAGAGATTCGAAATCGTCAACCTCCAGCTCTCTAAAAATTTGAAATCCTCAGCAACTTTCAGCTCTCTAAAAATTCGAAATCCTCAGCAACTTTCAGCTCTTCTCACAAATTCGAACTTCTCACTTTCAGCTCTTCAGCAACTTGTGAGAGAAAAATGAAGAGGACTTCAAAACTTATAGCTTGGTCGAATTCCTGCAGAGGCTAAACTTAGCAAATATTTTGAATTCATTTTCCCTCTCTCTTCCAGTTGTAACACTTGTCGTCTGAAGCATCGGAATCTCAAACTTCTAGAATTATGAATTCATCACCTCTGCACAGGCCTGCCTCGTTGCGTTTGATTTCTTAAAATATTAAATCGTTTACTTCTTTGAACAATTTCGAAAAGTTTGGCTAAGGCACTTTGGCAAAATTATCAAGTTCAAACTTCTTAGCGAAATTTCTCATCCGTTTTATTCGTTTACCTTAGAGAAATTTCTCAATTTTGCCTTAGGAATTTTATTAAAATAGGTACTGGGCAAAATATCCATCGAAATGACATGAGTGAGGCGTGGAGTAGCTCTGGATCACTTTTGAATTGCAAACGTGCAATACCCTGAAGAAAAATCTTCCCGGAATCCATTGTCTTCATGTGTATCCGAACGAAGGGGTACGTTTAATTTTTTATTATTTAAAATAATAAAAATGGCTAATGTTTTCAATCTTGTCCTCCGGATGTCTTTCGCTCCTGCAATTTCAATCTTCTCGGCCTCGGCAAATTACCTTGATTTTTCCTGAAGAATTTTCCTTTGAAGATTTTTATAACTTTGGAAACTGGCATCATCCTCCAGGCGTATTCATTATTTTTCCCTCTAGAAAATACTTTAGGAATTTTTTGAAAATTAAAATTTTATCTCTAGAGGGCACATTTGAACATGTCATGAGTTTCATTTTATTCCTTAGGCAATTCCACGCCTAGACATTTCCTTTCTCACTTAGCCATTTTCATTCTTCAAGTCTCCACTTACTAGGCGCATTTCATGATGTGAAGAGGAAGAAATAAATACATATAACCCATGGTCTTTTAAACAATTACGCCCCTCTTAACATTACTTTTCCCTTGGCGCATTTCACATGGTGACCCTTCACCTTCCTTTAGCGCATTCCTCATGTGTAGCTTCCACCTTCACCGTTTTACCTTTCATCCTTACCTTTTACTTGGGGCGCAAATGCCATGAAGAACTCTCACGCCTAGGGTGACTCTTCACCTCCTCTTGGCGCATATGGGCTAGTAGACTTCCTTGTTATCCTTGAGTGCATTTCCTTCACCACCCCACGCCTAAGACATGACCCTTGACCTCCTTCTAGCGCATTTCTCATGTGCAACCTCCTTCTTTGAGCGCATTCTCCTATGCAAGATGGAAAACCCACGCCTAGAGTGACTGTTCAGCTTCCTTGGGCGCATTTAGGCCATGGAACTTCTATCTTAGGCGCATTTGACCTTGTGAGGAGGAATTCTGCCCTCTTTGAGTGACTCTTCAGCTCCTTTAGGCGCATTTTGCCTTGTAGACTTCCATTTTTGAATGCCCTTGAGGATGTCATAGGAAAATTTGATGCCTTGGCGAATTTTTTTACATTTTTGGTGACCTTTCACCTTCCCTAGGCGCATATAGCCCTGCTCAGGGAAATTCTCTCACTTAGAGAATTTTTTGAATCTTTCCTTCCTCCTGGGCGCATATGAGAGTGTTTGCTCGTCAGCTATCATTTATAAATTTCCAACGCCCTTTATGCACTAGCCTTCTATTTTTAGTAAATTCGGAGGAATCAAGGTTTCTTTGCATTTCATCCCGTTCTGAACTGGAACTGGTGTGGTTGCGCCTCCATCTGGTGCTGTCTTCCTGTTCACATCTTATCTGGCCCAATACATGCTATTTTTAGCAAACCCTAGAATTGACCAATTTTGTATCTCAGTTTGCTTTGAAATTTGCTCCGGTTGCCCTTGATGCTGTAAGAGACTCGTTCACACCTTTTCCCTGACGAGGACGTGCTATTTTTAGCCATGAGGTGACTTGCTAAAAATAGTAAGTATTCAGATCGTGTTCAAATTGTACCAGCAGGTAGCCTGAAGGATGCTGATTCCGGTGGCGTGCTTCGTTTTGTCATTTCTGCATTTTGCTTCATCTATTTTTAGACGTGGCAGGGGAAACCCTAATCTGACTTGCATGTGCTCTGATTTGTTCTTGACTGTCCCTGATCGCGCCTGATTGCACCTGATTGCTGGACTGAAGTGGTGGGTAGCTGCTAGGATGATACTGCTATTTATAGTAAGTGTCTGGAAAGTGGTCACCCGGATGTCGGACGAGTTTGCATGTTGCAGTGCCCGTGGGATCTCAAAAAGCCCAGAAAAACCCAGAAAACTGGTCAAAGTTTTGGCACTGGCTAAAAATAGTAAGTCCTCGAAAATTGACCCGATCCATTTGCATGTCATATCATTGCGAAGATCGCGCAAAACCCACATGGCATATCTGGACATGCACTGAAAATTCTTGCATGCAAACCCTAAAAATAGCCTCGGGACGCTGAACTCTGAAAGTCACCATCTCGGTTTGCATGTTACATCATCGTGCGAAGGTCTTGGAAAACCCAGATGAATTCCCCTGTCACTCACCGAAGAATTGCTCGTTTCAATCCTGAAAATAGCCTCCGAAGGCTGAATTGCTAAAAATAGCCAGTTGTCGGAATCCATTCAAATTTCGCGCGTAGGCATTCTGAAGCTGCCTGATTGTGGTGGAACTGACAGAATTCCGAAATCTCGATAAAATAGTCCCAAATTGAACACTTACTAAAAATAGTAAGTTGTCGGAATCCAGCGAAAATTTAGTGGGACCCTGCTGGAAGTCTTCTGACTGCTGTACTAAGCTCGAATTTCAATTTTATAACTCAGTTTGACCTTTAATAAGCCTGACTGATGAAAACCCTAATTTCACAGACTTGAACAATACTTCAACCCAGGTCAAACGACAGGACATCCTCGAAAGGACCAGAGATAGAGAGAGAGAGACGCACTAACCAAAGCCAAAAGACCAGAATGGAGCAAAAAATTAGGGGGTCCCCATCTGGGATGGGGTGATGTGTGAAAAAGGTCACAACACTACTCCTGTATTCTGCCTCAGTCATCTCAGCATTTTCTTTCTCTTTCCCTGAATCTCTAGGAATCTCTTGATCTGCCATGAGTGTAGTCACACTGTTTTCACTGCTGCAAGGGCTAGACCTGTGTATACTGAGAATCCCTGATACTGTCTCACCTTCTGGAATAGGTGGACCTGTCCAATCCTCAACTCTGCCTGTTCCTATACCCTTAGTATAATGAATGATGTCTCTACTCATGAAAAAGCAACCAAAAAGCACAGGATGGTAGGAAAACTGTGCTCTGATACCACTGTAGGAAACCTGGTGTTTCTCAACCCGGTCACTGTCTAAGAATACTGTGTTTTGTTTTGGTTTTCTGAATTTATGATGTTTTTGTGGTTTTTTGCAGCAAATAAGGATTTGCGATTTTGCAAGGAAATGCTTTAAAATTCATAATAAATTAATGGACAATAGATATGCATAAATATTGATCTCCAAATGAAGGCGCATACATATATCAACTTCCATAATTCAAACGATAAATAAAATCAATCTCAAAGAGGTAAAACATTATTTTTTTATTTGAAAAGAACTTGTAGGCTTGCAGGCGCCAAAAACAATGAGAATAGTACGGCCAAATAAGAGAATCAATCCTCAGGGCCTGAGATTGATGCTGGAGCTCCAGATACTCTAGGCGCACCAAGTTCAATGCACAGAAGCTGAGAAATGAAGGCGTGATCTCCTGTGAAGGAATGTACGGCTTTGCTGGTATAGAAAAGTATGGCCCAGTAGCAGCATTAAATATAGTACGGCCTCAATAAATAAGGTGCCAGATCTTTGTAGAATAATCTCTGATAAGTCGCCCCAGTCAACTGGTGAATAAACTCTGATAAACCCTTCCTAAATCAATCCTTTAAGCTCAACTGCAACCTCTGTATGAAGTCACCAAGTACGACAATCTTCAACTGGTATTTCACAGTCTCAGTATGCCAGATCTTGAAGAGGGAACGTTCTCCAAAATCAACTGTCTGCTGAAACCCTAGGTTCGCAAACTTCAATGCTCAGAGCAAGAATAAGATAAATTGAATAATCATAACATAAGAGTTCGATTTATCTTGGCAGTGTATAAATACCCCTTTCAAAAATTCGACCCAAGCTTCTTTTAATAATCTTTTAAATAAATGATTAAATTCGCCTTTTTCTTAACTTAGGAAAATATTAAATAAATGGCGTCCCACTTTAATGAATAAATAATTATTCATTATAATAAATATTTCACTTTATTATAAAGTATTAAAAATACTTTATAATATGCCATTAAATCATTAATATTTAAATATATTAATAAAGTGACTTTATAACATAAAGTCAAAATGTCAATTATTTAATAATCATTAAATGCTCCATTATTTTCCATCTGACCATCAAACTGACGAACTGGGTCGACTCTGAGCTAACCAGCTGAACCAGATGTCCTACCCAAAATAGCAGCTTCCGTCTGCCTGACTTACTATAAATAGTCAGTAACTGAAAAACCTCTCTGAAAGATTCTGCGAAGGCCCAACCTGAATCAACTGAAAGAATGATGCTCCTGAACATTGGGTAACTGCCTCAAATGATCCTCTAGACACCATTGTCAGCCTATGAGGATCAAAATGATAGGCTAACCTCAAATCCAGCTGCGCTGACTAGGAAGGGGACATCACATCACCTCAAATGCTGGAGACCAACTGACTATACTGCTCTATCCGAAATAGCCATAATACCAAGTTGTTGAAACATTGCCAAAAATAGCACCAAGGGTGTTGGAGACCAAACTGCTCCAATTGACCTGCCAGATATAACCACTGAATTGAACTGCAGAAACCCTACTAAAAATAGCACTGCTAAAAATAGAACTTACTAAAAACAACAGACTGCTAAAAATAGTAAGTTGTTCCAAACTCATTTTAACCACAATCCTAGCAGCCGTCGTACTTACTAAAAATAGTAATTTCGGAAAAGTTCTCTGATTCAGTTGCATGTCACACTGTCGCAAAGCTCTCTGAAAACCCAGAAGGAATCCAGAATCCGAACTATAAAAATCCAACATGCAACCATCGTAACTTACTAAAAATAGTAAGTTTGGAAAAGTTTTCTGATTCAGTTGCATGTCATACCACTACGAAGCTCTCTGAAAACCCAGAAAGAATCCCGTGACCAATCTACAAAACTTCAACATGTGAACCCCTAAATCCTCAAAAGAAACCTCCAAGCAGCTGGAAACCCTAATTCATCCTTTGACTAGTCTACGAGCATCCAGGAATAGGCTAACAGTCACTAGAAAGTGTAGTGCTAAAAATGGGGACATTACAGTCCGCTCTTCCCAAAATTGCTTGTCCTCAAGCAATACCACCACAACCCCAGAAAATTTGAAGCTTATCCATACCAACTCGAGTATGCTCCCTGGGTCCCATGTTTGTCTCAAGAAGGAACCACCATGCTGATGTTGCACCACTCTGGTCACATCAGTGAAAACATCATGCCAAAACTGCACTAACCTCCCTTGTGACTCCCAAATGTTACTATCCATGAACAGCCTGGAAGGACTGAAGTCAACACCTTGCAGCATCTCATGCCCAAAAGACTCCGAGTCATCAATATCAACCATACCACTTTCTATCACAATCCTGGGCAACGGGAAAGATAGTCTGCCCAACTCGATACTGTAATCCTTAGCATATCTCCATAAGGTAACAAACAAAGCCACAACTGCAAATGTGACCTCTTTGAATTCTCTTGCAAAGAGGAAAGCAATCCTTTGCAAGAGCTCATCAAAGTCAAACTCATGACTCCACATGAATCTACGATGCGTCAACTGAATTATCATGATACAACTTTGAAGACTGTAGAAATTTCTCACAATTCTAACTCCAAGAACCTCAGAATGATGAATCACGACAATCGAATGTTCACTGCCCCAAGCATAAGTACAAGGGAAAACATAGGAGTAGTCACTAGGAACAATTTGAACACCTCCCGAAGACAGATTCAGATTACTTTGAATCATCACCTCTTGCATTTGAGGCCAAAAATCAGTCCTCATAGGAGACTGTGAAGTCAAAAGATAAGTATCCCAATTGTCCACCATGATTGAAATGATTTAATTATGATCTTTTGAGATAATCAGCATCCTAGAAGATGAGCTACTGCTGCTATACTAAAAATCATCATCCCAATTAATGCATCTACTCGGGGTTTCTCTCCAATCCATTTGTCGATGAGCAAACGGAACCATCAAGTGGCTGGTAATGAAAGTAACAACACCAAGGAAGTTGATAATTTGATTCATATCTCTCCATGAATTCATCTTTCCACAAGTTTTTAGCCCCATCAACCGCTGTTGAGGATGCCAAGCATGGATACCCAACTGAAAATGACTTTCAATACACTGAAAAGAAAACTCAACACAACCCCAAGTGCTAGTCAGAACCAAGTGCATCCTCATGAAATCGGTATCTCCTCTAGTGAACCTTTGAAGCCTATCCATGAAAGCTTCAACAACAATGGAGCATGGAACAATAGACTTATTCAAACCCAACTCCCAAGATAGACTTGAATGAGCTGAAGCATCTCTCAAACGAAGGGATGGGTTGTCAAGTATGCAATCAACATGTTTTCGTCCTTCTTTCTTCCATTCTTCATGAGTAACTAGTTTGAGACCTTCACATGTTTTATCTTCAATCACAAAGAGAGGGTTATCATAAGTTTCCTCTGCATCCACTTCAAAGAGAGGGTTGTCAAAAACTTGGAAGTCATTCCTTTCATCTTGCTGCTCCTAATCTGCACATACAGCTTCTGATTTTCTTGAGATGCTTTCAAGATCAAACTCCTCTTGAAGACTATCAAGCTCTCCAATCACTTGCTCGATCTCTTCAACTCGTTGTGCAACCTCTTGCTCCTTGAAAAGTTTGAAGTCAGCAAACTGGTCTTCAACCTTTTTTAGAGCCAATTGAGTTTCTTTCAACATGCCTCTTGTGGATTCGAGTTCCATAGTGAGCTCATCAACCTTTCTCTCACTTCCCTGGAAAGCACCAATGGTCTCCTTTGCAACTTCAATGGCACGATCTCGATCTTCAATCACGTGGATGTACTCGGATTTCAAGGTCTCCAAAGAGTTTCTGATAAGTTGCAAGTTGGGAAGAGCAACTCCATTTTTTACTCCTCTTCGTCTCTCTTCAAGTCGACCCTTCCAGTAGAGTTCTTCAATCCCACTGTGAGTGCGATCAAATTGTGATAGAACCCACACTTCTCTTTCAAAGGACCCTTTGACTTGATGTACCTTCTCAAGAATATGCAAGGATGATGAATTGCTGGTTGGCTGATCTTCAAAATCAGAACCTTGTTTTGCTTCTTCATGATCGACGGTTATGGCAGCCCCTTCATAGCTTGCAAAACCATCAGAATTTGGATCAAAGGGAAAATCATCCCACATAGTTTCTTTGTTATCACTAAATTCTTTCACTCCTGGATCCCAAATGCTAGGGGATTGACTGTTTTGATCAGTAGAGAAGTGTTCTTCGTGCCCTTCTTGGAGTGTTGACTCTTTGAACAAGTCACCTCCCCACTTACTTAAACGGATATCTTCAAAAACAACTCTCTCCAAGGGCGTAGTTTGATACTCAAACCCAATGCCACCCATGTCATTATCAAGGTATAGAGAATCATCAAAGCTGGTTGCTTTGAAAATTTTATCATTCTTTCTTTCAATGGACCTATCATGAGTAGGTGTGTTATTGATTTCATCATTAGTAACCCCATGCACACCAAATAAGTCTTCTTGATTACTTGTCATGAACTCTTCATGTGAAAACTGTTGAGGAGTTTGGACAGCAACCAAAGGAGAATCATTCATCACCAAATCTTCAACAAGAAGAGGTGTAAACACATCAGAATCACCACCAACAACATCACCATGAAGGTAGTCATAAGCTGGTTCAAAGACACCACTAGAGTTTCCTCCAACTTCCTCTTCTTCAACGAACTCATCCCACACAACATTTCTACCAACATCTTCCATGTAGCCCTTAGTCTCAAGACCTTTATTGGATGAATCCTCATTAGGACTCAAGACTATTGTTATGTCCTTTTCAATAAGCCGATCTTCATCACTACCTATCACATGCAAGACTAAGGAAGTATTTTGGGGCTCTACCAAACACTCTTCAACTTGCTCATTTGTGGACTGTAAACCACCAACAAGCACTTTTGCTTCTTCCTTCCTTGTACCTTCGTCCAAGGCATGTTCTGCTTCTCTTTTAATCTTTTCCTTGATGCAGTTGACCACACCCAATTTTCCAGGATACCTAATCAACACACATTTCAAGTAGCAGTCAAAAGAAACACCATCCGTAAACTCATCTAGCATGTTTTGATATTCTTCACGGAGTATGGAAGCCTCATGCTCACATTGCCTCTTGAACGAACATTCTTCAAAAGCCACAATCAAATCTGACTTCTCACGGTTCCTGGTCCTTAGAAAACGCAACATCTTCAGAACTTCTGAAAGCTAAACTGAACTCAGGTGAAAAATATGATTTTTCTGTCACTCATTTGACAAATTGAATCGCTGAATTTTCACAGGATGACAGGATCTTAGCTCTGATACCACTTAAATATACCGGGCAATTTTTTCACTTTTTCACAACTAAATTCACCCATTAACATTAGTGAAAACACAATCCAACTGAAGGGAACCCTTTCCTCTGATCAACCTAGATCCCAATGCGGGCAAGGTGAGAGCATACTCGAAAGGGGATCGTTAGCGCAACCGAAACTGCTGAAAGAGTAATGAAAGGAGATAACAATCAACTCAACCACTTATTCAGCGGGATGACTGAAAATGAAAATACATTACTGAAATTAAATATGCAACTCGACCACTTGTTCAGCGGGAACATGTTGACGGCTCAGCTGATCAGCAATATGATGAAGTGATGCATTACAATATATAAATAGGCGGCAAGCCAGCCTCTTCCACTTATTCAGTGGGTGATGCAAGAAATGAAACCTGAAACTATAGACTGAAATGATGCTAGTCCCTTCCACAAAAGTGGGGATACAAAATATAAAGTGCAGAAGTAAAGAGCTGATCAGTACTATTGATTCAACATTACAAGGCGATGAACAATCTACACATACGATGAGATGTAGATAACCATTGAACTCCAGAATGTTAGGAAATGAACTCCAAACAAGTACAAGCTATCCAGCATATGAAATATAGTAAAAAGGATTGAAATATCAGGTCTGATATAAAAATTGCAGCAATCAGAAATTGATACCAGCAAGCCTTAGAATCACCTAAACGCTCATAACTTCATCAAAAAACCTCCGATTGATGTGAAATCAAGTGCAAAGGAAGCATAAGAGAAGAGCGACCAAGTACAAACCAAGAAACAACAGCAAGCAACCTCTGATATTTTATGCACGCTTCCCAATGCAATGGCAGGAAAAGTACAACCTCCAAGAAAGGGCGACCAGCAAGATAAAATCCAAATCACCTCTGAAAAATCTGAAAACTTGCAAGAAGGGGTGCCCCAGGTAGACTTGAACAATAAGCCAATACCCAGAACCAACAAAAAATTGTGCAAGGAGCTATGATCGAAAATGTGCTTGAGCCAAGCACCACACCAACATTACCAAAAACTCATAAAAATGCAAGAACTCAACTACAATGTGCTCAATCTATTCCCAAGGATTAAGAACAGCCAAATCTCAACTAGTTGCTATTTTTCAAGCAAGAAGTCAAGCCAAAGCTAGGAGGTATGCATTCCTCGAAGCAACTCACTAACCTTTCCGGCAGCATAACATTACTGTAGATATAAGATAATGAACTAAGAGCCCAATGCTCTTATTTATAACATTTCCTGCTCCAAATTCAAATTCAATCTCCCTCCAAATGGACGCCAAAACCAAACTCAAATTCATAATGCCCATTTGTGTCATTTGCATTTCATTTCTCCAAGTCGTCCTCCTCCAAGAAGTATTATACTTTATTAAAATGTCAATAAAGTATATTATGGCGTCCAAAATAATAATAAAGTGAAACACTTTATTAAAGTGAAATATAAATATAATTGACCACTTATTTCTCCAAGGCGTCCAAACATGCCTTTTAAATATTTCACTTAAAATAATATTCTCATCAAATATCAAAATTGCCGAAATAATCACCTCAAATGCTGGAGACCAACTGACTATACTGCCCTGCCCGAAATAGCCATAATACCAAGTTGTTGAAACACTACCAAAAATAGCACCAAGGGTGTTGGAGACCAAACTGCTCCAATTGACCTGCCAGATATAACCACTGAATTGAACTGCAGAAACCCTGCTAAAAATAGTAAGTTGTTCCAAACTCATTTTAACCACAATCCGAGCAGCCGTCGTACTTACTAAAAATAGTAAGTCCGGAAAAGTTCTCTGATTCAGTTGCATGTCACACCATCGCAAAGCTCTCTGAAAACCCAGAAGGAATCTGGAATTTGAACTATAAAAATCCAACATGCAACCGTCGTAACTTACTAAAAATAGTAAGTTTGGAAAAGTTCTCTGATTCAGTTGCATGTCATACCACTGCAAAGCTCTATGCAAACCCAAAAAGAATCCCGCGACCAATCTGCAAAACTTCAACATGTGAACCCCTGAATCCTCAAAAGAAACCTCCAAGCAGCTGGAAACCCTAATTTTGCCTCTGACTAGCCTACGAGCATCCAAGAATAGGCTAACAGTCACTGCAAAGTGGAGTGCTAAAAATGGGGACATTACATTGGACTTCTTGTTATAGGCTTGAACATTCTCATGGTTACCTTGTTAGTATTATAAATTTCAGTGATGATCTCATTATCATCCCTCAATAATTTGAAATATTTTTTGAATGGCTTCTTTAGTCTCTCTCATGTTGCTTTCTTAGTATCAGGAAATTTGTATACCAGTCTATCATCGTTCCTTGCAATGTGGTTGGTAAACATCTCAACCAATATCTTTGATTTGTTTTCCTATTTTCCGTTCATATGGTCATATATGTTTTTCAATGCCTTACAGGGTTGTTAGATCCATCATCATTGAACTTTGGCAAGTTTTGCCTATTGAAATTTGGACTTGTTGGAGGGGTCACCATCGCATGATGTGATTGCAATGTTTGAACCCTTTTTAGGAGGTTTTGGTCAAGATGTTCCTTTGCTTCTTGGGCACTTCTAGACACATCCAAACGCTCAACCCTTTTGGAGACCCTAGTAATTTGGAGACCATTGGTTCCACCTTCAAGTTCTCTTCCTTCCAGTCCAACGCTCAATCTTGGTTTCTTAGGCTTAGGTTCATTTCAATTAGCAATTCTTTGATTGCTAAAATATTGCTCTTGTACACTTCTTGCTCTTTGTTTGCTCAAAATTTCTCGGACTCCATTTCGCTCTAGAGATTCAATTATGCCTTCCAAGGGAACTTGATTTGCAAGATGAGCACATGCTTCTTAAGGAGGATTTGGCTTACAACCTCCACCAGTTTGCCCTTTGAAAACTCTTGGTTGTTTATAGTCATTTGGATGTTTTGGTGTATTCATGTCTAGCTATGACTTGGTTCACACTTCAATTTCTACAACTCTTACTTTGGTTCTGACAATGTAATTGTACTGATGGGTTTTCTTCATGTAATCTTCTTCTTTGTTCTCTTTGCTCCCACTAGTCTCAAAGACTGTCTGATCTTTTGGTCCTTATCACTTTGTAGTATTTTCCTGCTTTTGTGAGGGTCTAAAGGCTTTAATTCTTAAATCAGATTTGAATTCTTAAAGCCAAGGATGCAAATTGTTTACTCTTTTATCTGGTTAGACTATTACTTGCATAAAAGAACATAAAAAACAATACTGGAATGAGTAACAAAAGTATAGCTTTATTCATATGAAGTTCTTACATAGTAGACTAGAGATGATCAGCAAAAGATCAAACTATCTTCCCTAACTATGAGAAGCCTATTTAAAGTACCCAATAGTTGCCAACCAGAACAATTTTTGACAAATATTAACATCTGACTCCTAACAACTACCTGGAAGCTGACAGGGAAATAATGCATAGTTGGATACAAAGACACTAACTAAACATTACAAAGTCATTTTACAATAACTACAATGATTCCCAAGCAAAGTTCAATATTATCAAGGAACCCTAGATTCATAATGTAAATCTTGTCTATTTGCCATAGGCTGTGAAACTAGATGTGTCTTTGTATGCTCAATACGATTATTGATATGTCAAGATTAAATAATACTTAACACATTTTTTATAGAGTTGAACTTGGATGATCCTGCATAAGTTCGATGGCATTGCTTTGCTAGCTTTAGTGTATTTGGAAAATTATCTGGTTGATACAACTCTCAATATTTCTACAACATAATTACTTAGTTATGCTCAGTAAAGGTGTTGAATTTGTCAGTGTACATTATTTAATTAGAGACATCTTAAACTTAAATTGCAGGCTTGGGCCTTCAGAAGCTTCAAGTTTAGAGGTGAATTTTGATGGAGACGCAGATATTAAATGTTTCAAGGAACACATCAATACTGTAACCAAAGAACTTATTCTAAATGGAAGTTTGTCCGATACTGAGGAACAATGTCAAGACACAAACTTGATCCCACAAGAAGATCAACAGGCTACATGCACTTCTGTTTCAGATAAGGTTAACACATGATTGTTTATAGACTTGATTTTCTTGCCCATTTTGCCTATGTGACGTATTTTAGATGGTTGCATCTATAGCATATAAAAGAGCCATTAAGAGTTATAGATGTTAGGACACTCTGATTCTTTTATTGTCTAGGAATGTTCATCTAAAATTGTGAAGGAAAGACAATTAAATCAAGAGAAGAGTGGCATATTAAATGGCATGCATGGCAAGTGAATACCGAATATTAATTCAAATAAAATTTGATTTTAAGTCTAAGCATGATATGCACAATATTTTAGGATGCATGGTTCATCCAAGGATGATGCCCGGAATGCATTCAAATTTTAATCTTATGGACTCAGGTCTTTGATGATACTGTCAATGTTGGTAAAGTATCTTCCTTGAATGCAAGAGAACAAAGTCTATTAACTGGGGAGCTCACCAAAAATGCAAATGATAACTGCACATCTTGGGAGGGTATTGAAAAAGAAGAATTTTTTTATAGCTCTTCGAGGAGGGAACCATTTGTAGGTCTTGAAGTCCAAAAGAGTGGACCTGCTAACCATTCCAAACATGAACAAACTGGGAACCAGAAGATTTCTGGAGAATTAAAACAGGAAGATGGCGTAGTTTGGAGTAATTCTAAAACAAATCTTTTGGAAGATGTAGACTCTATCGAGGAGTTTGATGAAAATGAACCAGTTAAATATAATTATAATATTTTTACAGAATCTTCTTCTGTGATTGAGACTACTGATTCGTATAGCAACTGTGAGTTTAGGTTTCATTTTTTATTTAAGCATAATATATTATTGTTTCTCTGCATTAACTATTGTAGTTATCTGAATTTTTTTTGGGTATTTTATGCTTTAATTTGAGCTTGTACATGGAGAGCAGATATGTTGGGACTTGAAGGATCTTCTAGCTCTGGCCAATCTCAAGACGTAAGTAATAAGAAAGAAGTAATAGCCTGGATTCTTCTGTTCCATTTTCCTATTATATCTGTCCTTAGGATAACCGCTTATCAAGTCCGGTGATCTAAAATACAATTCATGCAGTAAATTTAACTTTTCTAAGTGATATTTCAGATTATTCTCAAGTGATCAACATTTTAACTATTACCTTTGGCACTCTGAAAAGACCCAATAATTTTCTATCTCATGTTTAAAAGGATGATTGTCATAGGATCAATGACAAGCATTTAGATGAAGTCTAGCAGGGATGAAGGAACTGATCAATAATCCTTTTGGTTGAAGTTAAATTGATTTTGAAATTGGTATTTTTCCATTTACAGACTTATCCTATTGAAACTTTTGGCATACACATGAGTTCAATGGATGTGGTCAAATTCCGCTACACAAAAGCAAAGAAAAATAAGAAGAAGGGTCAATGGTAAGAACTTGTGACAAATGTCTGATGAGGGATGATAGTGTTCATTGTTGCTTTCAAATAACATATGCTGCCTGAGATTTTATGAATACTAATTGGAAGAAATAGATAAACACTATTTCTTAAGTTTTATTCTCTTGAATTGTTTCTAGATTTGAGTAATGATTAGGTAGATACAATTATTTTCAACACAGATTTGAAGACTCTTGAAATGGCACAAGAATGGTTAACACTTCATTGATTTTTCTTATATTATTAGTCAAAACTTGAAACCTAAAAGTGTAGGCATATTGATAAACTGTTAGCTGGAAGATTGTACTGTAGCCTATTGGTCAAATAGCCCGTGCCACTGTAGTCAGTGGGCCTCAACATATTATATAGATAAATCATTAGTAACCATGCGACAAATCTATATCTGCTGATAACAGGGAATGAATAATGTCAAGTGATTTGTATAATCTATGAAGTGAACAGTACACACTTGTTGACCACAGGATAGGTGAGTGTCTGCCAGTTTAATAAGACTATTGTCAGATTTTTCCAAATAAAAGCTGAATAGTCAACTCATAAACAAAAGTAACTAATCTATACAGATTTGCTAGGAGATATTATTTTGAGATTATATGCTATAGTATATGGGAGCTATATGTTATCGTTTATAAGAGCTAGAAACAAATAAGAGGTTCACAATGAGAGTGAAGGTGCCATTTAAGAGTGAGAATTTAGTAACATTGTTATGAGTCGTGTTTTCCTAGTCTAAATTTTGCAGAACATTGAATAATTAAGCACTTAAATGCGTTGGTAATCACAAATACAATCAGATATGTGAGTGTAAAGCCATTTTACTGATACAATAAATGTGGATACATAGAATGCAGGGTTGTCACTAGAGTTATAATGCCCACATGGCAAAAATATCTTTGTGATCCACCACATATCAACCATCCAACCATTTTAGTCACACCACATCTTCAAATTAAATTTTAATAACTTTGACTTATATAAAATTAAGATTATAGTTTGAGTCCATATTTACCTAACATTGAACATAAGCTTTTAATATATGCATGGCATTAGGAATTTAGTTTTAACTCAAATGTACACAATGTTGGACTTTATTATTAATAAAAAATACAGAACTCAAAAGTAATTGTCAGGAAATAGGGATAACAGTTATTTCTGTTAAGCTTGAGAGGGGCACTGGACTTGCTTCAGAACTTCTTATTCAACCCTTGTCATTACTTTGTTATTCAACAACCCCAATGCTAGAACCAAGTTTGGTGCTGAAGTTGCTGCATTGTAATGACCCCTTCTCAAACCTGATATTTCCAGTGACCGTTGGCCTTTTTTCAGGAAACCCGAAGGCTAGTCGGAAGGTAAAATTAGGGTTTCCTATTTCTAGGGATGTCTTTGCTCGGAGTTGGTGGATCTGACGGCGGATTCTTTCTGGGTTTTCAGAGAGCTTCGCAGTGGTATGATCATTTCGGCATTCAGAGCATTTTCTGGAATTTACTATTTTTAGTAAATTCTATTTTTGGCAGTATACAGGTTGGTCTCAGGTAGTTGACTTTCCCCTTGAGTTGTCTCAAGTGGCGTATTCAGTTTCAGGCTTCAGAATGCAGTTTTGGAGAGTTGAACTCATTTCATTTAAAAATAACATTATAATTTAAATGTTATTTTATCACCTTGGCCTAATCAAATAACTTAATGTTATTTTAAAAGGTGGACTTGAAGGGTGGCGCCATCATTGAGGTTATATTAAAATTATATTGAATTTATCAAGTCAAAACTAAGCCTTAAGGAGGACGCATTTATTTAAGTGAGAAATTTAATGAAGTCAAAATTAAAGATGCTTGGAAAAGGACGCCATTTCTTGGGATTAGGGTTTTGACTTTGGAAAAGAAGTTAGGGTTTCAAGGAAGGTCCACAGAAGCTTATAAAAGACAGCCTTGGGTTCTCATTTGATCATCTTTTGTCTATGCTATTGTTATGCTGCCAAAATGGTTGCTGGATTGCTTCGAGGAATGAATGCCTCCTAGCCTTGGCTCGACTTCGTGCTTGAGAGATAGCACCTAGTGGAGAGGATTGCTTATTTTGAGTGAGTTGTAGTGAGGTTTGCATTGTAGTGTTGTTTTGCCATTAGAAGTTCAGTTTCTTGCATTTTATGTCATTTTCTGGAGTTGCTGATAACAAGGCTGAATCTGTAGTTTCACTCGTAAATCAGAAAACAAAAATAATCTCATTCTGGGTATTGTGTCATTGCATTTTATTGGTAAGGGCGCCCTTTCATGAATATTTGCAGATTTTAATACGAAGCTCATGATTTTATAATGCAAATCCGTCATTCCTTGAAAGCCGTACTTTCTGGAGTGCATTAGGATTCGTGTCAGTAATTAATAACCATTTTTAGATGCCATTTCTTATTACTAAGTTAGGCGCCATCATTTTGAGGGTCTATTGCATCAGATTTGAGATCATTTGGGTGAGAAATGAGAGAGTTATGAGCATATGAGTAAATTCATAGGTTGCTGGTTTTTCAATTTAAAGTGCAGATTTGTGATAAACCAGAATTAGAATTTTGATCATTGAAGAGTTGTATTGTTTTGGCACTCTATCCAAGCTAAGGAGAGTTCTTTATGATGTATTGTTAATCTTTCGAATTCCTAAGCTATTGGCAGGCGGATGATCCTCATTTTGTAAACTGACAGTAGTACTGGCAGTCATTTTCAAATCTGATTTGTAATGCTCTCTTTCATTATGAAGTTGTTTTGTAATAGATACATCTCCGCCCTATGGTAGCTACTTTCCCACTCTGGGTTAGCAAGCACATTCTGGGTGTTGAGTACTTTCAGCTTTTCAGTATTTCTTTCAAGCATTGTACTCTGTAACACTCCGCCATATGGTCGCCCCTCACTCCATACTGGATTGGGTAGCACATACTTGGTGTCGAGTTCCTTTCAGCACTTAGTGTAGAAGATCCTCTGACCATATGCTCGCCATCATCGGCGCCATTCTTGGTTAGAGTTCCTGCATAAGCAATTTGATTTAGATCCTCTAACCAATGCTCACACCTTGCCCACATCGGGATCCTGGTGTACATTCTGGTTAGAGTTGCTTCAGCACGTTTTGGGTTTAGCTGCTAACCTTAACGGGTGCATTTGTTTCTAATTTGTAATTTGAAAAACGAAAAAATTGGCTCGGAATATTTCATGCATCTCCATAGATAATTTCTTCCATAGTTGGAAAACTTGGACATGGCAAAAACTCGACAGACCCAAAATTTACTTGGCAAAAACCTCGGCAACTAAAAAAATTGCTTAAATTTATTTAAAAACACTTTTTTTTTTACAAAATGCAAAGACAAAATATATCCAATGAGTCCATAAAGTACAACAGTGTTTTCTATTAAATTTGATTCATTTGAATACAAATTGAGTACAAAATTGCATCATCATGCGAAATCTTGATACAATAGTTACTTGGCAACTATTATGAATTTATGATGTTTTCCTTTGAAAATCATCATCATAATTCACAAATTGCATATTACAAAATTCGACATCTTCTTCTATCCTAGTCTAGTGAAAACTTGGGGAGAGGTTCTAATTTTTGCACATTGTTGTAGTCTAGTGAAAACTTGGGGAGAGGTTCTAGTCAATGGTATTATTATAGTGATAAAGATAATTGTCTAAGTTGTCGATTCCAGTCTCCACTCCCAAATCCCCTCATTATAATCAAATTTCTTATATGAGAAGAGATTCCAATAACTAGTGGGGGTCTAGGAGTGGAGTTCTCAATGGGGTCGAGAGGCGGTGCCCATTGTCGGGGTTTGGGGGCAACACCCACAATGGGGTCAAGGGGAAATGCCCCCAACAGGGTTGAGGGGTAACGCCCCCAGCGGGGCTGAGGGGTAGCACCCCAGACGCATTCCCTATTGCAATATAGGGCGGAGTCAAGAGGCAACGCCCCTGCCACCAAGCACAAATTAAAAAGCCTTTGAAATCACATAAAACTTCTTGTCACACACCATTTCACAATTTTATCACTTAAGGGAGAAATTAGGTATTTGGCACATTTTTATGAAGAATATTTTCTCTCCAAGGAAGTGTGAGGGGCGTTCATGCATTTATAGGGAAAAATCGTGATAAGTTTTTGACTATTTTTTCCATTTTTTTTGTGTTTCACATTTTTAATTAATCTAGCAAGTATTTTTGTCAAACTTGCTGAGTTTTTGGCAAGTACTTGCCAAAAAATTGGCGAGTGGCGAGTACTTGCGAAAAAATCGGCGCGTTTCTTTGGCGAGTAAATGGCGCTAAAACACTTGCCATCTATTTGACTCGGAAAGTACTTGGTGTTTCGGCAAGTTTTCTACGAGTATGCATCTATGATTTCTTGTGTTAGCTTTGATGATATTTTTATTGTGTCAACTATTGAGATGATGCTGTGATCTCCCAAAGTGTTCTCTTCCCACTTGTTGGGACATCCTAATAAGACGTGTAACCTGTTCTTTCTTGGACACCTGGATAGGATAATCTTATGCTCCTATGCTTGGGTGTCACTAGAATTTTCTAATTTTGTGGTGAATGAATGTCCTAACAAGATGTCTTGGATTTCTCTTGTTGGATGTCCTAGCTATTATAGGACCCCTTCATTGTGCTTGCAGACACATGGTTGAACACAAACATAAAGAGAATACAAAATATATTTTCATGTGTTCCACATGATAATGCAATCTACTTAGATATTTTAGAAACAAAAATGTAGGGAGACTTTTAATCTAAAGTGTAGGGTGAGAGTAGATCATGGTCATTGTCAAACCTATGACAAATAGTGGTCCGTTGATGGTTGTCCCAATCCTCTTGTTACAATTCTAGCTCACTAATTCATAGTTACGATCTACTTGCCATGTTCATGTAATCCAAATAGAGATAAAATAAAGAAGGTTGCTCTATTAGACATTTGTTGTGGATGTGTTTGAGGTATTCCTTGCTTGGAAACAATACTTAGGGGATATAATACCCAAGAATATTCTGTTGGAGAAATCATTGGGTTTCTTATTCATCCTCATAGAATGGAGACCGAAATATATCTCTTACTCAGGCACCTTATGAACTTTCTTAGAATGGAGGCAAAACAACACCTATTCACATGGTACCTTACGGACGTTCTTAGACTGAAGGAAAAGCAGCATCTCTTCATGCTGTACCTTATGAATTCTGTTCAACAAATGCCTCTCTACAACTTTCCTTACAAACCTCCTTAGAATGGAGGCAAAACACCTCTTTCGATGTTATATTATGAACCCTCATTCAACAAAGGAAAAAGTTTTAAAAGTTCTTTCTTGGGTAACTTTTGAAGTCTAATTGAGAGAAGGGAATTTAATATCTTTTTGTGGGATATTATTAGACCTATTAGTTCCCTTTTCTGTCACCTTTCAGAGCAAGTATCCTTTTGCTTTGTAATAAAGAAGTTGGTTGACTAGGAAGTGGGGAGATGGGTGGGGAAGGTTGGAAGATGAGGGAGAGGGACCCTGCCCGCTTTAAGCTAATTGTTGGAAATTTGATGTCATAGAAGAATACCAATTTCGAAGGTAAATTCAGAAAAGCAAAATGCAAATCAACAAAATGCAAGGAACAACAAAATGGAAAAAATCAGGATGTTGAATGCAGCAGAAAGGAGATTATTAAAATAAGAACATAAAAGTGGTGAAAATAATAGGACAAAAATAGGATTGATTTTGTGTTTTCTAAAGCAGGGCTATGCATAGAGTATTATTTCATTGTTATAAGAAGGATGATTAGATCATTATTAGGATATTTAGAGAAAAGATTTCATGAGAGAGTAAATCTCGACATTTTGAGAAAATCCTAGCTTTGTTTGGTTTGCTATAATGACAGTAAGCAATCGTACAATTCTACTACCACAATTTAAAGGTGAGAATTTTGATTATTGGAGAGATCAATTAAAAAGAGTATTGATTTAGAAAGGAGTATGGGATATAACATAGTTACATTTTACGTACACGGCAACGGCATGACAAACCAAAAAGTCTAAATGGAATTCAATTACATGGGTTTAAAACGAGGAAAACACAACAAAGTTAAAGATGCTAAATACTCATAAAATCATGGAAAAAAAGTACGAATGTTATTTCATGCCAAATAAAATGCGTAGAAAGAGAAACGTGCATATAAATGATTTTATTTTTTATCTATTGCCTATAGGAGTTTATAGACAAAAACACATGGCTTGTTAAAAATTGGCATTTTTTTGAATTACACATGTATAAAATGCATTTTTTTTCATTTACCCATGTTGGCCTAGTTTTGACCTATTTTTTGAATTACCCAAGCATGGTAGGATGGAATTGCATGATTTTAGCATTGTATGTTTAAAATGCAAGTGCCGCCATTTCTTCCCCATTTTTTCGTTACTATGGTTTATAGTAGCAAGTTAGTATGCTGGATGAAGATTGAAATACATTGAAGGAAAAAGATAAGATTGAGAAGAAAGAAATGAGAAAAATGATGCATAAGCATTTTTTATATTCAAAGTGCAATAGATCCAAGTACTTATCCTAAGAAATGTGGGTTGCAAGACATCAAAGGAAGCATGAATAGCTTTAGAAAGTTCATCTTGAGGTACAAATAAGGTAAGGATTGCATAGAAGAGTTACAAGATTCACTAGGAATTGCCTAGAATTAGTGATATCTGAGTCCAATGAATGTAAACGAGTCTATAAGACCTAGGATTCACACACCTTGTTAGATTTGTTGATGTAATGACCCTATGGGGGTATTTTCATTAAATATACAATTTTGTAATCTTTGACTTAATATTGAACAACGATAATCAAAACCTCAAATATTGGACAACAATATTATATGATATTATTGATATTGCGGCAAGTTTGAACAATGAATGAATGCTGGTGTAATATAACAGCAGATGAAAAAAGCTGAAGCACTTTATAATAGCAGCAATAAACCCTTACACATCACATAAAATTCTAAAAATAAATTTGCAACTCAAAATAAATATATTTTATTTATTTCAGCATAAGACAAACAACAATATCCACTCACAAGTATGTAATATCGGCTGATTATGTTGCAGATTGATCAACTGTGTGGCCGGTCGAGACTTAGAGATCTATTCATAGCTTGATAGCAGCAAGTATGACCTATATGGATGCATTTGGGAATATTCTGGGCATGTGACAATAGTAGAGTACTGAATGTGAATATGAACGTGCGGCAATGTAATGTCCCCTTTTTCCGGGATCAGTATCTTTGCAGCGGTTAGCCTACTATCTGGTTCCCATAGGCTAATGGGATGTTTAGGGGACCATTTTGAGGGTAATTAGTAGTTCCTCAGTGGGCTTTTGATGTTTATCTTAGTATTATTTTGCTCAGTGATTTAGTATTTTGGTGGTGGGCCTTCTGGAGGTCATCATGGTTGATTTCTCCCTGTAATGTCCTTGTACCCTGTGGTTGGGTGCGTCTCGGTAGGGGCCACGTGTCCGTGGGATTAGCGTGCATCCTCGTAGTTGCTCCGGTGGGGCTGTGTGCCGCCACCCTTAACACCCTGGGTAGCCGCCCTTACTACTAGGCCGGTCTTTTGGTGTAGTGGTTGGGCCTTAGGCAAATTATAAATTTCATTTTATGTAGATGATTGTGATCAACGGCCTAATGGGTCACAAGGATGGAAGGATCAGCTGAAGGTTACTGAAGAAAAGATTGTTCAAACTTTATCTTGCTTCAATAGCATGCATAAGTTTGTCTAATACCTCGTTTGGTTAGCTAAATTTGAGGAAAGGCAGAACGAGGTTTCAACTGGAGCTTCTATCCGAAGCTTGTGGACTATCAAGTAAGATCTGGAGGTAATAAATCAGATTACCTCCATTTTCTTTCAGACATAGACCTTACCATCAGGGTTGCAGAGAAGGTTTATAGAGCAGTTGCAAGGTCTACCCTCCACGATTTGAGTTGCAAGTTCATCTTTTGGTGTTGGCAATGAAGTATGGAATCCACGTGACTATATTGGTATTCCATCGACCCAGGCGGGTGAGTTTCACCTTGATTGCATGGTCAGGTGTGCTCACCAATTTTCTTTCAGCCCGTGTACAAATGATTTGATGGCACATAGGTACGGATTGGATAAGAGGTTGCACGGTTCACTATGGTATGATGTGCTTCCATTGTTGACAGATGAATCCGAATTTTGCAAGTCTCCTACTTTGCTTTCTTCTGATGGTTGCTTCTAGAGGTAGGAATCTGAGACTTGGATCATTTGGAAGTTAGTAGGTATTGGGTATGATGGACTTCCGATTTGGCTATGGAATCTAGGGATTGGTTTGGCTAGTAGACTGCTTCTTTCTACTATAGGGTTTGACCGAGTTACAGTGTATAATGGTATCATGTTGACACCATAGGATTGTGATGGAGCATTCTATAGGTTCATCTAGGACCTTGGTATTTGGCCATGGTACGCAGGTGAGTATTTCTTTGGGACAAGAAATCTTGGGGAGGGTGGATTGTAATGCCCCCTTTTTCCGAGATCAGTATCTTTGCAGCGGTTAGCCTACTATCTAGTTCTCGTAGGCCAATGGGATGTTTAGGGGACCCTTTTGAGGGTAATCAGTGGTTCCTCAGTGGGCTTTTGATGTTTATCTCAATATTCTATTGCTCAGTGATTCAGTGTTTTGGTGGTGGGCCTTCTAATGGTCATTTGGGTTGATTTCTCCCGCACTTACTATTTATAGTAAGTCACTTGGTCATATTGCTTATACTTACTATTCATAGTAAGTCATGCCTGGACCAGTCGTCATCATGCCTACATCCAAAAAATGTGATTGGATTACTCTTTTTGAGCTAGTGTTGGTTAATTAATGGGAATTAATGATTTATTATATTATTAAAGTTAATTGACTTTAATAATATTATTATTCAAATGATGACTTTATTATAAGGTGTTATAAGGGGTTAAATGACAATTAATAAAGTATCATATTTAATGATGCTTTATTAATTATTATATTAAAAAGCCAAATGTAAAAGCATCAAAAAGAAAATATTTTATTTAATTAGTTGGCCAAGTGGGGATTTGGAGAGTATAAAAAGCAAAAAGCATTTGCTTTTTCATTATCATGGATCATTTTATTGAAACTTGTGCAAATTGCAAAAACTGGGCAACAGTTTGTTGGTTTTGAAGATTGAAGCTTTTTGAGGATGAAAACCCTTAGAGAGAATAGTGTCTACAGGTGTTGAAGATCACCCAAGGGCATTGAGAGATATAATCCCATACGGAGGTTTTTATAGAGTTACATTGGTTTCTTGGAGATCAATATTCAGGGTTTTTACAGAGTTCCAAGGTTGTGTTTGGTATCTTGGTTTGAAGGGAATTGCATATTAACTTGGCTACCATTTATCTATTCATTGAGGAAATTTCTTTTGTCAATACAAGGCTGGTCATGGCTTAATGTACATGTGAGAACACAAAAACCCTAAGCGTTGAGTATTATCCAAATCTAAGGCAGTTCGTGGGTTTTATTGGAGGTTATTGTTGACAGTTTTGGGCATCTATCATCTCCACACTACAATAGGAGCTTGGGACGTGGGTTCTTGAGTTGTTATAGGGGTCGTAGGAGAACAAAGAGGCAGGACGTGTGCCATATGCAGTGATATATTGAATCTATTGTTTGCTATTATTATTATTCTGGCTTGTTGTACCATTCCAGGAGTTGATTTGCAGCTGCTATCATATGAGACCATTGCTGTTATCTCAGAGCCAAGTCTGAAGGGATTTACGGGTATTTTCTTCTGTGTTATTTTGCATTGTAATGTCTGATATCATTTCTGAGAAGTATCTGTAGGTTTCAGACCATTATACAAGTGAATATTTGCTGATAAATCTGTTATCAATAAACTGCAAGTTATTTGTTATTGCTGCTGCTTTTTGGGTCTGTTGTAGAAGGTGAAATGCATGTACTACTGTAGCTCATTCTAAGCATCAATCTTTGCATATTTTCCTCATAATATTGCCGAGATTGTCATTGCATAAGGCTATAGTGTTCTCTCTGCATTGTAATGTTGTATGACAATCAAATATGAAAGGTTGAAATGGTGAAGTTTGATTATTAAATCTGTATATGCATTTTATTTGGATGTTATCTTGATTATGGCAATGGAATGAAAAATGTTTGACAAAATGTCAGTCTGTCTGTTGGCGTAACAATTAGCACCTCTCGAGTGCGAGTTGGTACAGACAGCTATGCACAGTGTGTAATGAATGTTCTTCAAATTAGGAGGGGAAGCTCCCTCTTTTGCTAATATGCGTAAAAGTAAAGTATTCTAAAATCTTATCTTTTTGACTCAGCTGGAAGAGGCACTGTAATGTCCCTTACCCGACTTTGCCCTAGAATTCTCTTGTTGATCAGGTTTAGGGTTTCTTCTTTTTCAAATGAATGTTCTCTTTGACTAAGTAATCTTGGATTGAAGTCTGCATTTAATATTTCCACATGTACATATATTTGTTAGCATTAATATCTAGATATCCAAATATAAATATAATCACAAATCAATAATAAAGACATATGAGGAGTGGCATGGGTAGAGCTACCCAAAGCTATCCATCTAAGCCCAAGAGCACAAGCGTCCTATGAGGACAACCCACCCCTTGGCCTCGAGCGATATGAACGTCTCGGAGTGGCGTGCTTAGAGGAAACACTTGTACCTTCTTTCTCTACCCGTGCCATCACCTCGAAAGACACTCAACCTACTGGGGGAAGCCAACGGAGCTTATAAGGGGTTCCAGGCCTACCACCCCTCCATGGTCGCAGCGGATTGTTAAGTGGGGTTTTTAGGCACCACCTCTCTCAGGCCCTTCCACCCTAGTAGGCTTACAAACACAGAGAAGACAATCTTTTAGCAATCAAATATATTTGCATTTATTACTAATTCTTTAAGTTAATATCAGCATCATTATCATCATGATAATACTAAAGAAAGCATTACACCTATAATCAAATTAGAAATATCTATTTCTTATATTCAAAATATGCTAAATATTATTGCTAAGTGAGTACATCACCTGAGTTGCTATATCTCTCCATGTTTCCTTACTCGCTTCCTTCAACCTTGTACTAAATTGATCATAGTATGAGGACAATTCATAATCTACTTATGTTTAAAGAGTCATCATTACTTATAGGTATCATTATTGCATAATCATGTATATGTATTTATGCATATATATATACTTTATATACATATATATAATTATGCTTTTACTTATATCCATTAGTATTCATATATATATATTCATATAATTATTCTTTCCTTATTCATATATATTCTTTATTCATTGCATATTATTCATCATAAAATTTATCTATATCTATGCATATATACTTGCATGCCTATTAAATAATATATATATTAAATGGCTCTATATTCCAATGCATAACAATAATTGTTGATGCTGTTCTAAATTGCAAATCCTATTCCATGTTTTTTTCCCCCTTCCTTATTTTCCTTCCTTCTATTTATACCATTCAAGGTAGGTGACTCATGGGGGGAATGTATTGTTTGGTGAAAGAGGTGACTTTTCATAAAATACATCCCTTTGTTAGATTTAATTGCTTCCTTTATTATCACAATAATATCTATTTTTAAAATAATATATTATTACTATAATTATGATATTTCAGATTTCTATTTATTTTATTATTTTATTTTGATATTTTATTGAACATATTTTAACATTAAAGTATAATAATAAAATAATTTGCTAATATCTTATTATTATTTTATTCTAATGTATTACAATCTTTGATGTGTAATGATTATAATATTTATTTATTATTATTTTTTGATACTAAATTATTTAATACTAGAATGTAATAACAATAATTTGCCTATATATTATTATTATATTTGTTATTTCATGTTTATATATTTTTATATTGATATGATACACATTTATTTTATATTTAATATTAATATTGCTATTTATTTTATTTATTAATTGATTTGTATTTTAACACTTGGTTTTTATGGTTTTATTATTTCGGGGACATGACAGGCACAAGGTTAAGGAAACCAAAAACGTTGCAGCTAAGAGTTTTCTCTGGTTTTGCAGATCTAACTACAACTAACTAAATGCTTTAATGTATCCTATTCCCTCAAGAAAAATAGAGCATGAGGAATTAGGAGTAGGAATGTGATATACGATAAACTTTACAACATGATTTCCAAGAAGGAGGAACCCCTATCCGAGGCGTAGGCTGATATGAAGTTTATTAGGCACGACATCAAACAATAAGGTCAATTACTAGATTTCCAAGGAGTAGGAACCCCTATCCGAGGCGTAGATATGCAACAAGCTTATTGGCAACAACACTTCAACGATAATTTTTCTTTCCAAATTTCCAAGGAGGAGGGACCCCTATCTGAGGCGTAGATTGAAAGAACAACTATTAATCACAACATAAGATAGCAAACTAGGACAACAAATTGCATTGGCGAGACACGCATACAATAAACAATCAAACTAGCAACTATATTTAACTAAGATGAACAAGTACCATAATAATAACATTCAGGCAAGGTGGCGCAACTATTTATTATCACAATAAAAGCTCGTGAACAAATACATAACAACAATATTTTAGGCAAGGTGGCGCAACATATATTACTATCGCGTGCAAAAGTTAATTACAAATGAGCAAAAAACTCTTATTTATAGACATCAAAGGTGTAGGTGTGATGAGCCCAACTGGCTCCTTCTGAAACCCCTGCTGTTTTGTTTATCTTTTTGTGTTTTTTAGTTTTTAGAGAAAGTTTCTAGACAGAAGTAGAAGGGGCTGATTTCATAAAATTGCTCATAAAACTCAAATCTGAGCTGAAATTGACAAAATGAAAGTGCAGAAGGTATTAAATAACCGTGACAAAGAGATTACATATGATAGACATACCCGAAATGCTCCAGATTATTTAATTAAGAAAATATTCCAGTTTGCTAGTCAAGAATGATGAAAACTGATAAATTCCAGTGTAGAAGGCTACAAAATGAGATCTCTAGCCTGAAAACTGAGGCGAATGGACTGTAGTAGCTAGACGCCAAAGGAGAAGATGAAAAACCCTCTAGAAGGAAGGCGTTTCTCCTCAAAACTTCAAACGCCCTTGATAGAGGAGCCATGCACTTCAAGAAGAAATCACGTCCTCAGCAAGGAAGGTACGGCCATGAAGTTGGAATGTCCACTAGATGAAGAATGACACCAATCTCTCAATCCCTCCTGTATTTTATTGAAAACTACTGATTACTGCACAAAAAATCCTGATTAAGCACTGTAGAAACTCCTGAATTGAACCTCCCGTTGTTGTAATCATTCAATTGATCTTTCACAGTCTCACAATCACAGATCTGTGAAGAATTGCCGCTCTCCAAAGATAAATCTCCTGAAACCCTTGTCTCAGAGAAACCAAGCTTAGCCAAAGCCAAAGAGAAAATATCAAATAGACAAAAGATGAGTTCAATTTTTCCTTTGCTTTCCTTATAAGGCCAAAAAGGCACGCAATTCCAAAAGTGACGCCACATCTCATTTAAAATACATTTAAAATGTATTTTACACTTTTTCAATAGTCAACATTAAAATAAATGGGCGCCCCTTCCATAAAGTGTTTTTAAATTTCACTTAAATAAATTTAAGTGATTACTTTATTATAAAGTCAAGTCAACTTTATAATATTCCATCAAATAAAGTTAAACACTTTAATTTCACTGAAATTTTAATATCTTGGTCATAACCCATCGTATTGACGTGCCGTCAGAAGCTGTCAATCACTGAATCAAAGGATGGAAACGAAAAAACCCACCAAAAAAGGCCACTGACCCTCTAACCAAATCTTGTCAGCCCACGAGGGTCCAAGAAATAGGCTAACTCCACTGTTCCTGAATACTGACTAGAGTGGGGACATTATAGTAGGGAACCCTAAAAGCACTTTGAGTCAATTACAGTCTCGCAAACATACGAGATTTTATTGCTAAACCTAATTGTATGCAAATATATAGTTAACTGGAAAGCTACCATCAGCTAACTAGAACAAACTAAATCAAATGAACGTGTGCAACACGCAAGTCCTTATTGATATGCATGTTAACTGATAACTAACATTAGTTAACGGAGAAAGAAAACTAAATGAAAACTTCATCTCTACATAGGAAATTCCAAAATAGACGTGCATGAGATGTGGAACCATGAGTTAACTTAGAAAGAGGCATCAAGTTAACTGCTGATTATGATGTCTATCCTGAAAAGGTGGGATGTCCTGATCTGAAGTTCACTAGCTGCGATCTCGAGTAAGTAACCCCTCCATGAGGTCGTTGACTGCATCACCATCTGGGGAACTGATACTTCTCTGCAACACACTGTGTCTTCGCAGCATCTCCTCACCGCTCGTGATCTGACTGTGAAGCTCTCCTCTACTCTTAACCGCCTCATCAAATAACGTTGACATCACTGTAAGTTGATCTAACTTACAGCCAACAAAATCTCCACTGAAAATACCATGGATGAGCACCTGCAACTCTGACTGAACAACAGTGAACTCGATGTACTCACCACCCTCACGCTAATACTGGCAAGGAAATCGGGATATGGAAGTTCTCACGTACCGAAGTGCACTAGTCACATGTTCTCTGCTCTTGGCCAACTCAGAAGCCATTGTCTCTTGTATTGTTTCCTTGAAGATTAATTGTGTTCTCCAAGTAAAAATAGCTTCCTTATCTTCTTCATCAGTGACCGAGTCATATGCCATCCTCAGATGAGAGATCATGATTTCATCTCTTGGTTTGTCAATCGCTAGTTCTCGCTCTGATTCCTGTATCTGCAGACACAATTCACGGGCATTATACCTCAACTGATACAATTTTGTAAGTACAAAGCGACCCCTTGTGACAAAATCCTCCTCCCAGTCTTTCAGGCGCTTCTTGTATACAACTAGCTGATTAAGCTGATTCTGCTCTGCTGGTAGCTCTAGCATCTGCGGGAGCAAAGTGGTGACATTCTTAGTGTTATGTATAAGGTTAGAGATATACTGACGAAGCTGCTGGATTTCAGCCTTGAGGGCTGCTTTGTCTTCTCCGTCCTTCATGATTCTATCCTTTATGCTATCCGTTGCAACTTGAAGGAAATCAACCTCCGCTTGGTGTGTGCTTTTAGCAAGGTTGACCTTTATCACATCGAAGTCTTCAACTTCTACCTCGTTCAAGTTCTTGTCCATTGGGGGTGCAGTGGTCTCTATTATGATCTCCTTGTCAGCGTTCCTCTCTACATGAACCTGCTTCTTTATTCTCTTATCTGGCGTGTCCTGGTAGACATGATCAAAATATGAGATGTCTAGTTTGTAGGATGGCTGCCTCCTCTTCCTGCCCAGCTGACTCTCAAGCCAAGACGAGTCTCGACTAATCTGACTGGAAGGATCGGTGCTAGTCATAGGAAAACCTGATGAGTGGGAATGTGTAGAGGTATTACTACGTGGTGGCGAGTCTAGGTCCAAGTCAATGTGAAACGGAACTGGAGATTGCTGTGGTGTTGGTGATGGCAAAGGAGGCTGTACCTCTGACTCTAGAATGCTCCGAACTGTATTCGTGGCTACCTTCACATGTGTTTCTGTAACAAGTGCCTTCCCTTTTGAATTATTAGACACTTTGTTTCCTTTAGGAGGGTTGCTCCTTTTCTTTTGTTTTGGTTTTGATGAGGATGGCAGCGAAGATTCCAATCGTGGCGGCTCTGTATCTGGCATGACTACCCTCCTTGTCTTCTTGCTATCCAAGTAGAGTATATTGTTCTGAATAACTCTGCTTGATCTCTTTTTGACAGATGAGTATTCCTTGGCAAACCAATCGACAGCTGGAAGTGGTTGTGTATCAACCTATTCTCTGAAGAATTGAGGAAGTTGTTGGCGTTTCAATTAGCACCTCTAGAGTGCTTATTGGAAACGGACAGCTATTGCAAGTGTGTTAGTACATGCTCTTCGGATTATAGAGAGGAAGATCTCTCTTTGCTGATTTTCTACTGTAAAAAAGGGGTGTACTAAGATTTCCTATCTTTTTTACTTAGCGGCAGGACACAAGGGTGCATAAACCAATGCGCCGTAGCTAAGCTTTTTCTCTAGTTTCCGCAGATCTTAACTACGACTAACTAACTTCTAGACTATCCTACCTCCTCAAGATAAACAGAGCATGAGGGCGTAGGAGCGAAATGGTATGGTTGGATCACTTGAATCCTCTATCTCAATGGAATATGGCCGAGGCTCTGAACCTTCGGATATATACCAAGATAGGGCTCGATACAAGCAAACACTCGTTACGGTAAACTGGATCTGAGACTTGCCAAGGAGGAGGAACCCCTATCCGAGGTATAGGCTTGGAAGCAGCTCACTGGAAACAACAAGGAACGATGGCCTTTCTAACAGGATTCCCGAGGAGGTGACGACACCTGTCCAAAGTCTAGGCTGCAAGAGAGATCATTAAACAACATCAAACGATAATGATCGATGACAAAATATCCAAGGAGGCGACGACACCTGTCCAAGGAGGAGATTGAAACAATGCACTATTTAAAAACAAGACTTTGAATAACTCAAATAATTAGATCAATCAAGCTTGCACCATTTGATTTATTTCTTCAAGGTTCTTCAAAGAATTACAAAGGTCGGGACAGCAAAGGCACGAAATCATGCACAATTGCGATCAACCAATGAACTCTCATCCAAGAGTGAACAGATATAAACAAGCGAACTCTGGCATAGTGGCGCAGCAATTTTGCTAGCAAATAAAGGTTAAACAAATAAAGAACCTAAGGCTCTTATTTATAGAAACTCAAAGGAGTAGGCAACCCTAAAATCTCCTTGAGTTAACAAACAGTTCTTGCCAATGAGCAAGATATTATTCTATGTCTAAAAGTAGGTGAGCAAACAGTTAACTGGAAATTTACCTCAGTTGACTGACACCTAACTAAAAGTGAACTTTTGTTACAAATGTGTCTCCAAATAGACATCCACCTTTTGAGGAGATCTGAGATCCACAAATCGTGGGAGTCAAATAGACATCCTAGATTAGTGGGATCTGACATGCATGATCCGTGGAGATCTGGAGTCAACTTGGAAAGGGGCATCAAGTTGACTTCAGTCATCATTAATGCTATTTGGAGGGTAGGACGTCTTTTCTTGGTGCTTTACACCTCTTCACCACTGGTCAACAAAGTCTCTATCTAGTCATTGACCTCTTCGGCCCCCGGGCAATTAATGCTTTTCAAAATGACTATGTGGCGTCTAAGCATTTCTTCACCCGTTGCAAGCTGCTGATGATAGGTTATGCATTGGGCAGCTGCTTCATCTAACTGGGCAGACATGGCTGCAATTTTGGCTAATTTGCAGCCATTGGGATCTTCAAGGAATGAAGATCGGATGACATCCTGGAATCGTGTTTGCACTGTTTCAAGTTCCACATATTCTCCTCCTTCCCGCTGATATTCTAACTCAGGGAAGGATATTACCAACGTTCTTGCGAAGTTGATAATATTGGCGATGAAGCGTCTATAGTCAATCAGCTCCACAGAGTTGGCATCATAGGCTCTCACCTTGTATGCCACCTGTTCTTTCCACTCAAAAAGATGGTGTTTATTTTTTGTGGTCGTAACTGATTCATATGCTTGTTGCAAATCAACAACTGTCGCCTCCTCTCTCGGCCTCTCTTGAGCTGCCTTTACATCTGACTTCTGGATTTCTGATCTAAGTCCATGTGCCTTGTCTCTCAGCTGATATGCTTCTATCAACACACACCGTCCTTTGACGACAAACTCATCCACTTGACGTCTCAAGTGTTTGCCGTATGTAATCAACTGATGATGGTTTCTTTCAGCTGGGAGATCCAACAGTCCTTGAGGCAAGGCCGAGGAGTTTGGAGTGTCATATATCAAACTAGAAATGTACAACTTTAGCTGACGGATTTCAGCCTTCAAGGCTGCTTTGTCTTGTCCATCTTTTGTCATCCTTTCTTTGACACTTGCTGAGGCGATTCCGAGAAGGTCTGCCTCCACCTGTCGAGTGGTCTTTCCGAGGTTCACCTTTGAAAGCGTGAAATCCTCAACCCTCACATTATGTATATCTTTGTCTTCAGGTGGGGCAGCAGTCTCTATGATAACCTCGTTCTCTGCATTCTTTTCTACATGTGTCTGCTTCTTCAACTTCTTTGCCGGCATGTCTTGTGGGACATGATGGAATTCAGAGAAGTCAAGCTAATAAGAAGGTCTCTCCCTCTTCCTCCCAAGTGAGCTTTCCAGCCAGATAGAATCTCAGCTAGCATCGCTGGGAGGAGGAACATAGGCCCCCTGAATGCTAGAAGAACGAGACTGTGTTGTGGCAATGCCCCATGGTGGCGAGTCCAAATCAATAGGACTCTGCGACCTCTGTGATGGTGGTGAAGCTGGTGGCTCTGTTTCGATTACTGGCACCGCTTCTGCTGCAACTTCTTCTACAATGGTTTCCATCTCTACAGCGATTATTTCAATCACTGGTTCTTGTGTAGTTGCAGCGGTCTCAACTGTCTCAGGTAAATTGGTGGCTGTCTCCACTTGTACCTCTTGTCGGCTTGTGCTGGCAATTCCTTTTCTCCCCCATGTGCTCCCTGACATCCGCATTCCTTCTGGAGGAAAGCTCATCTTCTTTTGTCTGGGTTTCCTCCTAGACATGGAAGGTAGTGTAAACTAAACCGCTGGCGGCTCTGATCGGGGAAGTACTACCTTCCTTGTCCTTTTACTGTCCAGGTAGAGTTGATTGTGTCGAACTACTCTGCCCGTTCTTTCCTCAATAGACGTACTCTCTTTTGCGTACCAGTCTACTTTGTCGAGTGGTATTGAATCCACTAGACCCGTGAAGAAGGAAGAAAGAATGACTTCTTCTTCGTCCTCAGATAAGCCCTCGATGTCTTCTGACATGAATCCTGCAATCTACGAGAGCTTGAATCTGCTATGGTTCCTTCTTCTCACTTCGAACTCATCCTCGCAGTTGACCCAAAAATCTTCCATGAAAGGTTCATGTGATGATCTTTGCTCAAGGTGAGCTGCGAAGATGCCTCTGGGGTCATAGGATGGCCTCCTGTCGATGAGGTACTTGAGATTAAATCTCACTATTTCCTGGCTTATCAACCTTGCATCGGCTGCAGTCCTGCATCTGTAGAGTCCCATCTGAAAAGGAAAGTTTGCAGCAGTCTTTTTCTTTATGCGAAGGTAAGAGTGAACCTTGGCCAATTGCCTCAGGAATTCCATGAACACTACCCTATCTGAGGGGTAGCGTGGCATCATGGCGGGGTGGCCATTGTAGCCATACACGCATATGTAGGTGAAAGTGGGGAATTGGATGAACCAGTCCGCCCAGTCCACCATTGCTGCCTTAGCTATTGGTGAAATACGCACGTGCATCTCATGGTCTAGCTCGTGCACGGTGTGCATAGTAAAAAGGTCGTTTATCTTTTTGAAATGTCTTTCCGCTAGAGAAAACTCCAAGCGAGGAAAGTATTCTTGTACCTTTTGCACACCGAGGGTTCCCACAGTGTTTAATGTTCTGAAATCGTCTTGGAAGGCTATCAGGTAGACCACGTATGAACACATGTGGAAACGGTGCTCTTCTAGAAACCCGGTGAATTGTTGGTGGAGTGTGTCACTGATCAGGGAGGCCCAGTCATAACGTTCTTTCCTGCTGATTATCTTGCCAATAATGTAGAACATCCACGGCTGGAAGGATTTTCCCTCCTCTTGTCCAGTGACTCTGCTAAGTAGGGTGATTAGCACTCCGTACTCGTCTTTGAATTCTCCTCTACCAACCAATCTTGGCAAGCTGGTTCTCTTTGTTTTCAGCCAATGTTCATCCATTATAAGCGAACACTGATCCTTCGAAGCCTCGAATGCCTTTTCGCATTCTGTTACTGATATGACCTTCTTGGTAGGGCATGGTGGAATTGCAAAACAAGTCTCTATGTCCACCGGCTTCAAGCTGCAAATCACCCTCCCGTCTATTGACAGGATCTCTCTTGTAGTCGGGTTGTAATGCTTTGTGCAAGCAGTTACAAGCTCGATGCTTTGTAAGGTGATTGGAATAGATGCTGCTTGAAACAAACCGGATTCTTTGATGTTCTGCAATGTGATTTGATTCATGCCCTCCAAGTCCTCAGAACTGACCTCTGGATTTTTCTGCCATAAGTCTGTGTTAGTCGTTTACAGGTAATCATGGTATAAGACTGTTTTGGTCTTGTATTGTACCTGAGATTACTGCATTCTGAAAACCTTGAATATTGACTGGGCACTTGACCCTGTTCTCACACTTTTCTTGAACTGCTAAAAATAGCCTTGCCGGGGGTAGCTTTTACGAAAAATTCTGAGACATGGGTTTCGTTAAGAATGATTTTCTAAACAGACCCAGATTGTCAGAAATTCGAAAAAACAAGTTTTTCTTTGACATGCAAGAGCCCTTTGGTGGCAGAGGCAGCAGGGGCACCAAAAAGTGATTTTTCTCAGAAAAATCTAACACATGGGTTTTTTTCGTGCTTCAAAGCCAAACAAACCCAGTTTGTCTGTTTTTCAATATTATGACTTTTTTCGGAAACCCTAAAAAATAGGGGCAGTAGGGCTACTTTTTCTGGAAAAATCTACCATGTGGGTTTTGTTGAAAAAGCTGTGCTGATCATACCCAGTTGGCCAGATCTGTGATAATTTGTCGTTTCCTGTGACATGCAAAAGAAATATAGACAGAAGTAGAGGAAGTAGACAGAAGATGGATTGGAAGTTGTAAACTGCCACTTTGCAATAATCTGTCTTTGGAAGCAATCTTGGGAGAAGAATGCTTTTACTACCAATGATCTTCAAAAATATTGAAGATCCGCGCAACACCCCTGCTAGATCTTCAAAACATGTTCTTGGGAGCTACTTGATGTTTTATCCTTCAACCTGCAAAAAGAATAGTGAGGAAAGGGACGCCTAGCATGAATATAAGGCAATTAGGGTTAAGATCTACAAAGTATGGAAGATAACTCATCATTCAGGCCTGATTTGGAGTCCCAAAAGATGATTTCCACTGATTGTGGAGTGTTTGGTCTCTTTTTGGCTCCAAATTTGCTAACTCAAGTCAACACTTTTTCTTTGACTTATTTTAGGCGTCCATTCTTGAAGTTGATCATTTTTTGTTCATTTTGCAAGCTAAAGTGCTCCCGTTTGATCTTTGATTCAAGTTGCTCAGTTGATCTCAAGCAGTGTCCGGCAGTTCTGTTGTCGAGGCAGGATCAGTATGATTAGATATGCCCGGGAGAGATTAATTCAGAAAATTGAGTTAAGGTCTCCAGAAAGAAGGGTGCCTTTCCTTGAAAGGGGCGCTTTTGACAATGCCTTAGTCAATTTTCACTGACTTGTTCTTCGTTTTGACCTTTTCAGACCCTCTTTGCTTTGATCTGACGTTCCCGATGTTTGATGAATCAGATGATTCTGCTTGACGATGCATCGGGTAGCTGGTTCAGTCTTGTTCACGATGCCTGACTTCTCAGTTGAAGCTGGCAAGTTTTGGGCCTTCAAACTAAAGGGCGCCCCTGGCCAGCAGGGGCGCTTTTAGCTTTTGCTTGGTTTCATCTTGGCTGTGGACTGCCAGTCTTTGACCTCCTCCATCAGTTGATTGATTTGTCGGAAGTTCTTGTTGATAGTCTCGTTGACGAGATAGGTCATAGCTGAGAAGGTCATCCTGGGAGGCAGTGAAGATTCTGGCTGAATCTGGATACCTTCAGGAAAGGGCGCCTTTCCTTGAGAGGGGCGCTTTTAGCCATGCCTTAGCCATTTTCTGGCTTATCTTTCCAGTTCTTCAAATTTGGCTTTTTCTGCTTGATCTCATCTCGTGATCATCTGGTGTCTTATGGACCTGCTGTCGGATTGATCACGTAGCTAGGAGGAAGCTGGAAAGATAACCTGTATAGAGTTGCTGCTTATGGATTCATCTGGTGCCTGCAACTGAGGGGCACCCCTTGCTAGCAGGGGCGATTTTACCTTGAAGCTCTCTGATTTGGCATTTCTATCGTTGATGGATCCTCCATACTCGTTGACGGTTGGTCAATGATCCCTGAATCAGATGATCTTGCTGATTGTTTCGTTGTCGAGCCAGTATGAAAGTGAAGAGGATGAATGTTTTGACAATGCCAAATGATTTGATTTGTCCTCTGAGATCCAAGGGCGCCTTTCTTCAAGAGGGGCGCCTTTTCACTTTGTAGACTGTGTTTTGCCTTGGTAGACAAAACGTCCATCTTCCAGACTTAGCCAAATTTTGGCCTTTTCCGTTTTGAGAATCTCCTTCGTTGAAACAACATCTTTTCATCCTTTTTCGCCATAGCTTCTTGGTTGAAGCTTTTGAGGTTTAGCTTTCAGCACCTGGTACTAGCCAATCTGCTATTAATGGTTGCGGAGCTCCTAGCTTTTTTCCTGAAAAATAGAAATAGACCCACCAGAGTAAAACATAATTTTTGATAATTCTGACTTGATCAGTGTGATCGTGAAGGCAATTAATCCTATCAGAATTATTTTCAATCATTTCCGGGAAGGTCCTAATTTTTTTAGGGTTTCCATAAAAATAGGGGTGTAAAACCCTAATTTTCATTTTTTAAAAAATTTTAACCATAGGTTCCTTGACAGAAACCCACAAAGATTTCATATTTGGTTTGACCTAAAACATACTTTCGATAGCATTTTTACGTTGTTTAGCTCAATTTAAGCATAATGCCAAAAATTTCATTTTGGGTATAATAGAAGTGTATCCCCATCATCATCTGACAATCCTCCCACCCTCTGACATGAAGACAGATATCTGTGAGAGGGTTAACCTGCTGTAACTGTGCTGACGCACCTCGAACTCGTCCTCACAGTTGACCCAGTAATCCTCCATAGAAGGCTTGTGGTAAGAGTAACCGCCAAGGCGTGCTAAGTAATAACCCCAAGGGTCATATGAGTGTGTGTCAACAAGGTTTTCAAGATTAAGTCTCGCTAACTCATGGCCTCCAGCCTTGGCGTCAACTGCTGTTTTGCACCTATAGATTCCCAATTGCAATGGAAAATTGGTAGCTGGCTTGCGCTTGTGGCATAGATGTGAATGAACATCGTGTAATTGCCTTAGAAATTCCATGAAAACCGTCTTATCTGAAGGATATCGAGGTAGCATGGCTGGACTTCCTACATATCCGTAGACACGAATGTAGGTATAGGTAGAGAACAAAATGAACCAGTCCGCCCATTCTACCATTGCTTCTCTAGCAACTGCTGAGATACGAACATGCAATTCCCGGTCTAGGTTCCTCACTGTGTACATCAATAACGCTTCCTGCACACGCTTGAAATGTCGCTCAGACTTTGTGAACTCAAGTTGGTCATAATACTGATGAACTTTCTGTACGCTGAGAATCCCCATTGTGTTCAACCCTCTAAACTGACCTTGGTAAGCAATCAAATATACAAGATACGAACACATGTGAAACTTGTGGGCAACCAAGAAACCGGTAATCTGCTTGTGGAGAACATCGCTGATCAAAGAGGCCTTGTCGTAATGCTCACGCTTGGGAATAATCTGAGCAATGATGTAGTACATCCAAGGCTGAAATTTGTGAGCATCAATGTGATTGGAAACACGATTAAGAAGAGTGATCAAAATCGCGTACTTATCCTTGAATTCTCTACGACCCACATTGTGTTGGCAATTTAACCTTCTTTTGTTTTAGCCACCTTTCTACCATTTTTCTCTGACACATGTCCTTATCAACATTGAATGCCTTTTCACACCGATCCATGGTAATGACCAAATTGTTCGGATGTTGAGGAATACCAAAACACCTCTCAATGTCCTGGGGCTTGAGACTGCAAATCACCTGTCCATCTGCTGATTGAATTTCTCGGGCAGTAGAATTGTAATGCTTTACACAAGACACCACGAATTCTATGCAATGAACTGAAATAGGGAGTGAAGCCACCTCTAGCAACCCAGATTCTACGATGCTTTGAAGTGTATTTGAACGTATTTTTTAACCTTTGAAGTCAACTTCTGGATTTACCTTATGCAAATCCGTATCATCTATTCCAATGAAATCATGAATTAAGACTGACTTGGTCTTGAATTCGGTTTGTGTGTACTGCATTCTGAAAAACTCGCCTGTTGACTGTAAACACGACTATATTCTGACAACTTTCTCCGGAAAGCCGAAAACACTCCTAATGAGGTTAAAAATACCCTGTCGGAGGGCAATTTTCACGAAAAATTCTGAGATGTGGGTTTTGTGCTGAAAATAATTCTATGAAAACCGACAACGTCAGAAATCCGAAAAAACGCCTTTTAGCTTGACATGCAAAGACTTCCGAAAAAAGCAATTGGGGGTAGTAGGGGTTGCGAGGGCAGATTTTTTAAAAAAATCTGAAACATGGGTTTTGTGCAGAAGATGATTGTAAGCAAACCCAGATCCTCCGTTTTAAAAAATACTGACTTTTACTCCACTAGGCAAAAGAATTTCCGAAAATAAAGCAGAGGTTCGAGAAATAAAGCTACGAGGCAATTTTCTCTGAAAAATTCTAACACATGGGTTTTTAGAGAAAGCCGTGCACAACAAACCCAGATGATCAAAATTGTCAAAAGTCGCCGAATTCTTGGACATGCGAGAGAATACCTAAGACAAGAATAGAAGAATTTAAGACAAAAGATAGAAGTTTATGTTTCTGTTTCTAAAAAAGTCGCCATATTCTTGACTGAAGTTTGTTGATTAATCTGGACCTGTATCTGCAAGGAAATCTGAAAAATAATACTTATGGCGCCTTCAAATACTGCTCACACAAGAGAAAACTCGTTTGCACTCAACCTGTTGTGAGAGAAATGGATGCCTCTTTGAAATAAATAAATAATTTTGAGGGTTTAGGCGCCAACTACAAGTAAAAACCCTAATTTGGAAAGGAATTATCTGATTAAACCTCACTTTGTTTTTAACAGAACCTGACTTGGAGTTATAAATAGGTTCCACCTTTTTATAGTTCAGTTTAACTCAACATGCACAATTAACATTGAGTTACAAAATAGTTGCCACCTTTAAAATATTGAAGAAATACGCCTTGGTGAAACTCAAGATTTTAACATTATTTAATTGAGTTAATTGAAATCCACTTTTCTGGGTTGTCTTGTAAATGCATGCTGATTCCAAAAAGTCAAAGCTTGACTTTCTAGGCTGTTGTACCCCAAATTAAAAATTTTGCTACACAAGCATTTTGAAGAAATGAGTTAAAGTCTTGTCAAAATCTGTCAAAAAGGTCAAAATTGGGGTTTGTATGTCTTGCATAAGGGTCAAAAACTTGAAATTTCAAAAATTTGACAATCCGGGTTGGTTCAGAACGTCCAAATCAACAAAACCCAGATTTCAGTTTTTCAACCCTAAATTTTAGGAAAATTTCTATTATTAGCAGTTTTCTAAAAATAGAAACTTTTTCTGGGTTTCTTTCGAAACGGATACTGGCAAAATTTTCTAAAAGTAGAATTTTTTTTCTAAAAATAGAAAGTTTGGCTTCTAGGGTTAAGATTGATTTTGATTGGCTCAAAATACTTCCTCATCAGGTTGGTGCAGTTAGAATCACGAAAAGATCAGTTTTGCCCTAGTGGGTCTATTTGCTTTTTCAGAAGCTTTTTCTAGAAATCCGAGGTCATCAATGGAGGTCAGTCATCTGCCAAGTGCTAGAGTCAGATATGCAAACACTGAACAAAAGCTGTCAACGATGACATGCACGAGAAACGGAGAATGGAGAGAGGAAGCTGAAAAAGTTGAAAAATGAGAAATTTTGGCTTACACTGGAGACACCAGGCGCCCCTGCTCAGTTTGGGCGACCAAACCTTCATGCCTTAGAAAATTTTTTGTTTTCGGCAGCCAAGCAAAAGAAAGCACGTCAAACGAGGAAGCAATGGTGAAAATCTCAGAATAAAAACTTTGGTAAAGTTGGGCACCCCAGAAGGAGAAGGGTGCCCAAGTTTTTAAGGTGTCAAATGAATGAATTTGCAGAAGACGCCTCCAACATAAGTTCATCAGATTTGATCAAGCTTTCCAATGCAATCATCAGTACGTTCGTCGGAGTTGGCAGTCGTTAGATATCGAAGACTGAACAGAGGAGAAAACATGAGTAAAACGACAAAAGTAAAACAATGGTGAAAATCTCAGAATAAAAACTAACTCTGGAGAAGTTAGGTGCCTCCAGTCAAGAAGGGCGCCTAGGGTTTAGAGGCTTCAGATGGCAGTTTCCAGAAATGCAGTATCTAGGAGACCCCTTCTAGAATCTTCTCAGCTATCCAGTGAACCTGACAGCTAGTCAATTTGATCAATATAACTCCCAGAATCATGAATTCATTTGAAGGTCAGAATACAAGCAAGAATTGAAAGCTCATAAAAATGGCTAACACAGGTAAAGATGGGCGCCCCTGGAGGAGATAGGCACCCAACATTTTGAAGGGTCAAATGAAGTTTTCATCAAAAGTTGTCTCCAAACAAACTTTGTCAGATTCGATCAAGCTCCGCGATGAAACATTCAGCTCGTCCATCCGATCAATCTGGAAGCCGAGAGACAGGATCAAACAGAGGTTGAAAATTCAGTAAAAGCTGAAAATGCTGAGAAAATGGCTAAGTCTGGGTGAGATAGGCACCTCAAGCCAAGAAGGGCGCCCAACCTCACTTGCCTTAGTCAAATTTTTGAGAAATTCAAAATTTTGAATGAAGAGAAAACATCCAAGTTCGTTGCACAAACTCAGATTAGGGTTTTGAAGAATTAGGGCAAAAGAAAGTTGTATCTCTCAAGACAAAGCTTATTTAAGGCACCTTTGTGTTTCATTTTTCATATTTTCTTGCAGGTGGCCTCCAAGGAGAAATAGAGCAGCAACTTCAAACCTTTCTTTTCAAGATTCAAAAACTTAAACTTGCTGGTTTTTCATAAATTTTCAGATTAGCACACAAGAAGGCCTACTTTTTCACGCTTTTTTCATCCAGAACACTAAATCTTTGAAGGAGGTTATTGTTTTCAATTTTCAGCAAGCTGGGTTATATTAGTTTTATCTTCTAGATAATTTTTGAAGAACTTTCTCAAGTTGCAGCAGCTGCTTTTTCTTTGCATGTTAGAGAAAACTTCATAATTTTCAACTTCTAATCTTCCGGGTCCATCTTAAACATTCTTCTAGACAAAACCCATATCACAACTTTTTCAGTGAAATTTCAAGTGGCTGCTTTTTTGATCAGACCTCAAGGTTTTCAATATCTGATCAACTGGGTTCATCTAGAATGTGCCTATGAACAATACCCAGATGCCAACTTTTTTCTGCTTTTTTGGAGAAAATTAGGGTTTGCTGCTTTTTCAGTCTACACTCAAAATTTTCAAAAACAAATGATTTAGGTTGGCTTGTAACGAAATTCTGAAGAAAACCCATATCTTAGAATTTTTTTGAAAATTTTCATCTGTTTGGCGAAGAAAATCAGCAAGCTAAAAATAAAAAGTTGTGCAAAACTTGTCAGAACATAGGCAAGTTCACGGTCAATCTTTGAGTTTTGCAAAATGGAGGACACTCCCACTGAATTCAAGAATAAATCAACACTGTACCATGACTTCATTGAAATAGCTGAAACTGACTTATACCACATCAAGCCAGTATTCAATTTGCGTGGTTTGGAAGATGCAGGCAATGTCACCATCAGGCATCTTGGCCATTCAGGTCTTCTTGCAGCAACATCCATCCCCTTTTCAGTTCAAAGCTTAGAATTCATAATTGCTTGCATCAAGCATTACATTCCTGCAGCGAGGGAGATTCAGTCAGTGGACAGGAGAACTATTTGCAGCCTAAAGCCTGATATGATAGAAAGATGTTTCTCAATTCCACCTTGGCCTGGAAGTGTTACTATCTCTCGAGATGAATGTAAAAGTGTATGGGAAATGCATAAAGAGCAGTACAACAAGAAGGTTGCAACAAAATGGATGAAAGAAAAACATAAGACATTGCCAAAGAATGTTGGGAGAGGTGAGTTTAAGGATGAAATTGCCATAATAATCACCTTGCTCAACCGGATCATAGGCCAAGCAGATGCAACTAAGTTTTAGCCTTGGATGTTTTATGTGATACCTCACATCATGAAGAAGACGAAGTTCTATGATTGGCCTACATTAATCAGCGACTGCCTTCATCATTAGATAACTGAGTACTTCAACATGCATGAATTCCACATAATTTCCTACCTAGTCTACTTAGTTGCCTTTCAAGGCAAATTCAGAGGGTTAAACATTGAGGGATCCTTAAATGTTTAGCATGTCTACAATTACTACACTCAGCTGGAATTCGTTGCATCATCACATCACTACAAAAGAGTGAATGAAGCATTCCTAATGTATATAGTGCGTGACCTGGACAATGAGCTACATGTACGCATTTCATCTATTGCCAGGGAAGCAATGTCAGAATGGGCAGATTGGTATATTCAGTTTGCTACTTTCACTTATGTTGGTGTGATAACTAACACCTTTGGTGTGTAAGTTAAAACAGATAGCTATGCACACTATGTGATGAATGCTCTTCAAATTAGGAGGGGAAGCTCCCTCTTTTGCTGGTATGCGTTCTAAAAGTAAAGTAATCTAAACCTATCTTTTTTGACTCAGCTGGGAGAGGCACAAGGTTAAGGAAACCAAGGACGTTGCAGCTAAGGGTTTTCTTTGGTTTTGCAGGTCTTAACTACAACTAAAACTAAATACTTTAATCTATCCAATTTCCTCAAGTAAACAGAGCATGAGGAAAAGGAGCAGGAATGGTTTTACACGATAAGCTGGGTAAAGATTGACAACGTGAAGGCAAGGTGGCACAACAATTTGCTTGGCTGAATAGACTTATTATCACACACATCACACAATAAGCTTTAGGTACAAACTCTCAACATGAAGGCAAGGTGGCACAACAATTTGCTCAATTCGAATAGGCTTATTGATAACAAAACATAAAGGATAGCCAACTAGGACAGTAAATTGCATAGGCGAGACACTCATACAATCTACGATCGAACTAGCCACTATATTTAATTAAGTCGAGCATTCACCATAATAATTGCATGAAACCCAAGTGGCATAACAATTCATTATCAAGACAAATACTCATGAACAAATACAAAAAGACAAGATTACAGGCAAGGTGGGTACAACATATATTACTCTCTCGTGCAAAAGTTATTTACAAATGAGCTGAAAGCTCTTATTTATAGACATCAAAGGTGTAGGCAACCCTAAAATCACTTTGAGTCAACTACAGTCTTGCAATACATGCAAGATCTTATTGCTAAACCCTAATAAAGGAAACTATACAGTTAACTGGAAAGCTACCATCAGTTAACTGATACAAACAATGCTAACTGGACATGTGCAACATGCACGTCCTTATTGAAAAGAAAAGCTAACTGATAACTACCATCAGTTAACTAACACTAACTACGAGTCCATCCTCTTGCGAAGATATCTCCAAGAATGAGATAGGCGTGCGTGATGTCAACAAGGAAAACTCAAGAACTAACGTTGAGTTAACTGCTGCTCGTGACACATCCTCGTAAACAATTGCAAGATTTGACTAGACGTCTACTCTAAGTCTTCTCCATTTACCATCTCCTCTAGGAATTTATCGATGGTATCATCATCTGGCACTCTGACGCTATCCACGATGATTAACTGTCTGTCCAACTCTTTGTCTCCATCCTGGATTTCCCTCTGACTATCTCTAACCTCTGAGGTCACCTTCTTGAAACTGATAGTCAACATTGAGATCTCCTCCAATTTGGATGCCTCTGTGTCTCCACCTAGGTTACCACGAGCTAGCTTGTCAAACTTAGCCTGAACTGCCTCTAACTCGGTGTATGTACCATCCTCATGCCAATAATGACATGGGATCTGGTTGATGTATTCGCTGATAAATCGAAGAGCTGTAACAACCTTCTCCTGAGTCACGCCCATCTTAGCAGAAACTCTGTCATACGTTTCCACTCTGCAAAGATACAACTCTCTCCAAGTGAAAACCTTCCTTTTATCTTCTGCTACTTCAATGGCGTCATAGGCACCTGCAAGCTGTGATATCAGAATCAGATCCTTCGTCTTACGCTCGGCTATGAAGATCTCGAGCTCCTGAATCCTCTGGCGAAGACTATGTGCATCAACCCTCAACTGATACTGCTCTATAAGGAGGTGTCAAGCAGCAATGATGAAGTCTTCAATCTAGGTATCCAACAACTTTCCTCGATTAATCAAGTAGCGAATCCTCTGCTGATCTGCGACAGTCTCTTGAAGCTGTGGGAGTAAAGGTGCTTGCCCCTCGTTTCCATGAAGCAAACTCGAGATGTACATGCAGAGCTGCCTGATTTCAGCCTTGAGAGTTGCCTTATCTTCACCGTCCTTCATGACACATTCCTCTAGATTACTCGCGACAACCCTGAATAGGCTCACGGCAGTGTGTCGAGTACTCTTACCTAGATTTGTCTTGACAAAGGTAAAGTCACCAACATCAACTTCATCTAAGTTCTTGCCTTACAGAGGTGTAGCAACCTCTATGATGATCTCAGCTTTAGGATTCTTCTCAATTTTGACCTGCTTTGTGGCTCTCTTATTCAACCTGTTCTGATAAGGTTCACCGAACTTAGATAAGTCAAGCTTATATGAAGGCATACGCCTCTCTCTTCCCAATGACCTCTCGAGCCAAGATGAATAAGCAACGTTATCCTCTTGAGGTGGAGCTGCTTCTACTGTGTCAGCCACCGACGGACCCACTGGTATGAAGGTCTCATGCATCAGAGATTCAAGCTCCGAATCAATATCTATAGGAGACGACTTTGGTGAGAAAGGTGGACCTGGAGATGACGAACCAGCCTCAACCTGATTTACCGGTTCTGCTGGAACTGTTGGCTTTGTCGAAACTACTCTCTCTGCTGGAACTGGAAGTACTGGCTTCGTAACTGGAAGTATTGGCTCTCTCTCAACCTGTTTCCTCTTGGTGATGCTCTTCCCTTTTGAATTCAACCCAATCTTAACCCCTTCAGGCGGCTTCAAGATAACCTTGACTCGAGGCTTCGCCCTAGAAGTAGAAGGCAAAGAAGAAATCACCACTACTGACGGCTCTGCAACTGGAATCACCCTTTGCTTCCGCTTGCTCTCAAGGAAGTACATGCTCATTTTGATAATTGACCTGGACAAGTCCTTTACTGAAGTATTCACTGGGACATACCAATCAGGTTGGTGAAGTGGGTGGCGAGCGACTTGGTCTTTAATGAATGAATTGAGAAGTATCTCGCCATCATCATCTGACAAACCCTCCACATCCTTTGACAAAAATCAGCAATCTATGGGAGAGTAAGCCTACAATAATGACACCGACGCACCTCAAAGTCATCCTGATAGTTGACCCAGAAGTCCTCAAGCGTTGCCGAACGTGAAATGTTTCGCTCCAACCTTGCTGAATAATGACCCAACGGATCATAGGTACGCCCCTGAGGAAAAAACTCAAGCCGAAGTTTCTCTAACTCGTTCGCCATTAGCTTGCAATCGGCAACTGTCTTGCACTTGTAAATACCCAATTCAAAAGGAAAGGTGAAAGCTGGCTTATGTTGATTGCGAAGGAAAGTGTGAACCTCGTGAGCTTGTCTCATAAACTCCATGAAAAGAACCTTGTCCGACGGGTACCTCGGTAGCATCAGAGGCTCTCTTGTATATCCATACACCTGGATATATGTGAAAGTAGGGAATTGGATGAACCAATCCGCCCAACTCTCCATTGCTGATTGTGCCTCTACGGAAATTCTAACATGCATCTCGTTGTCTAAGTCTCTGACTGTCCTCATAAAAAAGTGATCATTCAGTGCTCTAAAGTCCTGTTCAGCTTTCGAAAACTCCAACTGAGAGTAGTATTCGTGCACTCGTTGAATGCCCAAAACTCCATTGGTCTTCAATAGTTTAAAGCTGCCTTGAAATGCAACCAAGTAAACTAAAAAGGTCACCATGTGGAATTCGTGTATTTTAAGGAACTCTGTAATCTGCTGGTGAAGACACTCACTGATAAACATTGCCCAGTCAAAGGTTTCTTTCTTATCAATAACTCGAGAGATGAGGTAGAACATCCATGGTCTGAAAACGTTTGCGTCTTCTGAACCTGCTAACCGGTTGAGTACAGTTATCAAAATGGCGATCTCATCCTTGAACTCACCACGCTCAATTTTCTTTGGCATGTTGGTTTTCTGAGCTTTTAACCATCGCTGAGCTACTTTCTTCTGCGATCTGTCCTTGTCCTCCTCCCATACTCTGTCACAATCTGGAATGGATACTGCAAAATGATCTGAACGTGAAGGAATAGAAAAGCATTTTTCTACATCCCTCGGTTTGAGGCTACAAACGACCCTTCCATCTGTCGACCTGATTTGTCTGGTAGACGAGTCATAATGCTTGACATAAGCAAGTACGAACTCGAGGTCAAAGACTGAGATGGGAATGGATGCCGTTGCAAGTATCCTTGAACGCTCAAGGCTCCTAATTGTAGTACTGTTGGTACCCTCCAATGTATTTAGATTGATGATGGGATAAACATGACTCAAGTCAATATCAGTAGTTTTCAGAAAATTATGAAGAAAGACCTATTTGGCCTTATAATCTATGGGATTATACTACATTCTAAAAAACTAGGCTTTTGACTGTAAAGTCGAGTATGTTCGGACAACTTTGGAAAAGGCTGAAAAAGCTCGGGGATAGGCTAAAATAGCAAATGGAAGTGAATTTTTTCGGGGGAAAATTCTGAGATATGGGTTTTGTGCAGAATCAAATCCTAATGCAACCCAAATCATCAGAAATGCGAAAAAATGTGATTTAGGCTTGCATGCAAAAGGTTTTCGATTGAGATTTGAACTGGCAGTTAGGGCCACTGGGGGCAATTTTTCTTGTGAAAATCTGGAACATGGGTTTTGTGTAGAATCGAATCCTAAGACAACCCAGATCGACAGATTTGCGAAAAAACGTGGTTTAGGCCCACATGCAACGAAAATTCTAGAAAAAAACATAGTGCTCTAGAATAGAGTCAGCGGGGCAATTTTCACAAAATAATCTAAGACATGGGTATTGTCGTTGATGCTAAAATACTTGAACCCAAATGATGCTTTTTTGAAAAAATTGCCGTTTCTTTGACATGCGAAGAATACCTAAGACGAGAATAGAGGAAAATAAGACAGAAGAATAGAAGTTTTTATTTGTTTGTTTTCTCTCTTCTTCTGTAGAAATTCACCTATGTTTGAAGTAGAACTAATGAAACTTGCATGCGAATGGAAAACGAAGTCTCAAATATTCTTCTCCCAAACACTTTGAATCTGTAGCTACGAAGAACATTGAAATTTGACACCTGTAGCACCTTCAGATCACTTTTATGCTAAAGAAAAGACGTTTCTTGTCAACTCTGATGAAGAATAATGGACGCCATAAGCAAAATATATAAGAAAATATCTTCTAAGGCGTGTGAAGTGCATGCTATGTCTTGGAAATGGCGCTTGAAGTTCAACTGGACCTTGAAAACTCACTCATGGCCTATAATTGGCTTCAAAAACAATTAACTGATGTTAGAACAAACCCTAATTAGGGCGCCACTTTGAAAAGTTCAGTTAACTGTGCATGCAAACAAATTTTAGCCAGTTACAGACTAAAAATAGGTTATAGCAGAAGTTGACTTGAAAAGAGTTTAATTGAAGATCTAAATGTAGTTAACTGAAAACTCTCCTCATGCGCACTTCTATTTTGGAATCTAAAAGTCAACCTTTGACTTTAGGCATTTTTCCATACTTACACTTTTTTGAAAATTTGAGTTTGAAAACCTCGCCGGAGCTCACGTTTGACCACTGACTCTGATTGACTGCCATGTCAGATCAACTGGCTGATAGTTTCGTTGAAGAGCAGGACCAAATTTGATAAAAAGACTCCCTGAGGTGACAACCCATAATTCACCAATCTAAGGCCTCAAAAAGATAGGCGCCGTTGGCCTCCAGGGGCGCTTTTTGACTTCACACTTAGAATATTTTTCAGGCATTTTCCATCATTTTCACTGAGAATTTGATCTTATTTCACTTAATGTTTCCCGGAAATTGGCAAAACTTCAGAACGTGTTGACTGACTCATTGCGGAGCAGATTGAATTCTGAGCAAGAGCTCCTAGAAGAGACTTCTCATAAAAAGATCATTTGACCTTCCTAAAACATGGGCGCCCCTAGCCTCCAGGGGCGCTTTTCCCGACCAGTGTTAGCCATTTTCAGAACTGGCTAAAAACCACTAATCTTCCGGCTACAGGCTGCTGAGACATTCTCTGACCCGGCTGAGATAGGCAACGTAAAGCTGGAGTTGACATGAACAGGATGAGTATCTGAAATCATGAAACGGACTGAATCCAAGGCTCCAAAGCCTTGGGCGTCCCTGGCCTCCAGGGGCGCTTTTGTTATTTCTGGACAGTTCTAATCAAGTTTGGAACCTCAAGTTTGACCATTGACCACGACAACATGACAACTCTGATTCACTTGCTGATAGATGCGTTGTGAAGCTGGATCAAGACGGAGACAAACCTCCTCGGTGTCACTTGATCAGAAAACTTCATCTGGAGCTCCAAAAAGATGGGCGCCCCTGGCTGAGATGCGCGCTTTTTCACTCCAGACTTAGTCAATTTTCAATTTCCCTCGTTTTGAGTTCAATCTCCAGTTTCAGGTGATATACTGATCCGTCGGACTGGCTGGCTGGCTCATTGCGAAGCAAACAGGAATCCAGAGAAGACATCTTGGAAGAGACAAGTCACAAAAAGTTGATTTAAGCCTCCAGAATGATGGGCACCCCTAGCTCAGAGTTGCGCTTTTTCACTCCAGAGTTAGCCATTTTCACAACATCTTCACATTGTCGAATTCCCCTCTGAGACAAAGTAACTTTTTGGACGAAACTTGCTATAGAAACATCACCGAAGCATTTTGAGCTTAGCTTTCGACACCTGGCACCTGGCCATCTACCATTGATGAGCTCAGAAAACCTAACTTCTCACTTGAAAAATGAAAACTACCCACCAGGCTTAAACTGAGTTTTAACTGAAACTAACTTCACCATTGTGATCGTGAAGCAAAATAAGCCAATCAAAACAAATTTCAGCCAATTGAAATTTTGACAAGTTTCAATTTTTAGGGTTTTGAAACAGAAGCCCCTCCACATGAGTCCATACCTCAAGAGGAAACAAAGATGTGCCCTTGACACATGACCCTTTGCCTTCCCCGAGGTCTTCACCAATTCACATTGATTTGGAAGACGAGGAGGTAGAAGAAGATATTGCAGTTGTACTTCCCATGGATGTTAGTAGAGATACCACATCTTGGCTTGAGAGCTCCTTGGGAAGGACAAGACAAAGGCCTTCATATCAAGTGAATCTTGATGATCTCAATGTGTATTAGGAAGCACCCAAGAAGAAGGCAAAGAAACAAATGCACTTTGAGAGAAATCCTGATGGTGAGATGGTCATGGAAACAGCTACACCTCCTGAAGATAGAAACAAAGACAAGGTGGATATGGATGATTTTGTAATGGTCAAGGCAAATCTTGGCAAGAGTACTCGGCATGTTGACATGAGTTTGTTCAAGATGGTATCTGAAAATATTCAGGAAAGAGTGCAAAAAGATGGAGAAGACAAGGCAGCCCTCAAGGCTGAAAATCGTCAACTTCGGCTATAAATTTCTAATCTCATTCAGGGCACTTCACAAACAACACAGTTGCCGCCCCAGGTTTTAGAGACACCAACTGATCAACAACAATTAAGGCAGTTGGTTATTTGTGGGAAACAAACTCAAGAATGGATTGAAGAATTCATTATCAGAGGAAAAGAGATTCTAGCACAGATCTTTTAGCTGAGATACAATGCTCATGATTTACGTCAAGGTATCTAGGATTTTGAGCAGTTGGTAGCAGAAGTCAAGCCTATGTATGAAATCGTAATTGCAGATTTGGATGTGGCATATGGCTCTATAGTTGCAAGAGAACACAAAAGACAGATTCTGGAGTGGAAAGAAGGTCACCTTTTCAAGGTTAAGACATATGAAAGAATATCCAAGGAGTTTGTTGCATACAAGAAAAGGGTTATTGATGCTCTCAAGTTCATAAGAGAGTTTGTTGTAGCAATTCCTTGTTAGTATTGCCTTGAGAATGGTTCATACATTGGGCTTGACGTAGTCCAAGCAAAGCTTCAGAGTGTTGTTCATGGCAGTGATGGCAGTGTTGGAAGAATGAATCTGATTTCCATGATGTCAGCAAGGTTCGAGAAAGCGGCCAATGAGGGTGAAGATTTCCTGAGATCTATTGCAGATGGCGAAGAAATCTTGGAAAAGCGGCATTTTGTTATTAATAGTATTGACACTCCCACCAAGGATACAGTTGCCCGCTTTTTAGCGGATGTGATCGAGATTTAAATCAGCTTTCATCTAGAAGCTTCTTTCTAGCTTTCTTTCTATTCTGGTCATAATTCTTATCTATTCTTTGAGAAGAGAAAGAAAACAATTGTAATGAGTTGGTACTTTCTATTTTTGATGCTTTCTTAGTTGTAGATGCTTATCTTCTTTAGGTTTAGAAATAAAGCTTGCAAGTTGGCGAGTATTAGTTGTAAAAGCAAGGAGATTTTAGGGTTCCCTACTCCTCTGCTTGTGTATAAATAAGAGCAGCCTTTGCTCATTTTTCTTTAACTGTGCTTGTGATAACAAATTGCTGAGCCTATTCCTTCAAGCTTGTTATTGATTAGTTTCAGTTCACTTTGTGTTAAGAGCAAGTTTGCATGCCTCTTTTAGCTGCAAATCCTTGTTTAGTGCATGTGTTTTGTGTCAAGTGTTGATCTGGTTTGATCGCATGTTGCATGTATTTTGCTACAACTTGCTGTCTCGGAATTGTAATCTCTTGTGCCCGAAGTTTGGGAAAATAAAGTCTTGAGTGTGCTTTTGTTGCCTCGATATAAAGTCTCAGATTTCCGTTCATTGTGTTATGCTTATATGATCTCAATTTCAGCTTGCATTGAAATTCAGTAGATGTATGTTGAGAAAAGTTTATTTAAATATGTGTGTCAGAAAATCAATCTCATTCATTTCTAACTCTCTTGCTCTGCATTTACTTGAGAGGCTAGAAACGTCTTTAGCGTAAGTTAGTTGTAGTTGATAAGTTTCAATAAAGGGAAAACCTCAGCTGCAACATTTAGAGTTCTATAACCTTGTGTTCTCGCAGCTGAATCAAAAAGATAGGCAAATTAGCTTTAGTTTACTTTCTTTATGCAAACTCAGCAGAAGAGGGAGCCTCCCCTCCGAATTTGAAGAGTAGGTTACTGCACATAGCTGTCTGTTTCCAAACCGCATTCTAGAGGTGCAATTTGAAACGCCAACATAGGCATCCTTCAAAAGTTGAGATTTTTAGCTAAGCTCCTATCTTGTAGCTCGTTGAAAATGTCACCACAACCTCTGTTGAACTCTGATTTCCGGATGCTCGGTTGATCTTGGAGCTGAGTTGACACATGCACTGCGTAGCTAGAACAACTCTGATGAAATTTCTGCTGGGAGTTGCGAGTGCTAAAAAATAAGTCTGGTACCTCAAAAACAAGGGTGCCTTTCTCAAAAAGAGTGCACATGACACCAGACAACCAATTTTCTGTTTTCCCATTTCATGCTTCAATTTGCTGCTGCCGATGAATGGTGACTCTCGTCGACTGAATGCTAGATCCATCGCGTAGCTAGAAGAATTCCCGAAAGAATGACTGTATGTGCAGCATGTGAAAGTCAGTTTAAGGCCCTCAAATGCAAAAGGCGCCCCTGACCTGCAGAGGAGCAAAATGCATTTTTGACTGTTTTTACAAATTGTAACTTTCAACTGAACGCTGAAATTTGATCCTTGCTATCGGGAGCTGGATTGCTCTGATACACGTGCTGTTGATCTCATTGCAAAGCTAGAACAACTTGGAAGAGATGTTCCTAGAAGTGACGATGCGAGAAAACTGCTTCTAAGACCTCCAGTAGAAGGGTGCCTTTTTCAAGGGAGTGTGTAAATTCCACAGCCATTTTTCTACTTGTTTTCATTCTTCAGTATTTTCTACTGTTTCTTCATCCACGAGCGTTTGGCAAACCCCAAGGGCTGACGGTTGGATTCATTGAATAGCTAGAAGGATTCTGCACAGGTCTTGTGAAGACGACGACTGCTAAAAACCTCATCTAGTTGGCCAAAAGGCTAGGTCCCACTGGCCTGTAGAGGTATTGTTTGATATTTCCACTTTTATTTTCCCTCTGTTTTACGTGCTTGCTGGAACAACTGCCACGGTCACACAGCATATCTGATGATCTTGTGATTGAATGCATCGTGGGGCTGGGTTGAATTAGAAGAGATCCCGCAGAAATAGAATCTGCAAATTCGTCCATTTGACATGTCTAACTCAAGGGCGCCCCTGGCCTATGGGGGCGCAAAAACTGCAAATTTGACTCTTTCTAATGTGTAAATTCTTCGTAACTTTTGCTTCCGCCTCCGATTGTCAGAGTTCCACAAATCGGATGGACTCGCTTGATAGCTTGTCGGAAAGCTGACTGAAAACCAGAGAGAATGAATGTATTTGCAACCAAAAACAACTAAATCTGAGCCTCCAAATTGAAGGGAACCCCTGTACTACAGGGGCGCAGATTTGCTCTGGACTTGATAATTTTCTCCATTTCATGCTCTGTGAACACTGTGTTGCTTGTTGAGTTGATCATGTAGAAGCATTACTGCTGCTGACGCGTGTGCTTGACTGTATTTCACCATTTTTATGTGTACAGACACTGCAAAGTTGACTTGCACGTTGATTGCGCAAGCATCTCCCATGTTACAAAGTGAAGTGTTTCCAGACTTAAAATATTTTTTCCAATTTTCACCATTTGAAAATCCCCTGTCGTGAAGCATCTTTTACAGCATCTTTCTCCATGGAATCTTCTGCTTTGAATTTCAGGCTTAGATTTTGACACCTGGTACTAGCCAATTGCCATTGAAGACCTCGGGGGTCCTAACGTTTCTCCTGAAAAAGTGAAAACTACCCACTAGGCTTAAACTGACTTTCAACTGAAATTGACTTTACCACTGTGATCGTGAAGCAAAATAATCCAATCAAAATTAATTTCAGCCAATTCTGACAAGTTTCTAGTTTTAGGGTTTTTTTGACCTAAAAACAGGGGTCCAAAACCCTAATTTTCACAATTTTCAAAATTTGCCAGTATCTTCCTAACATCACGCTGACCAAAAACCCATATTTGATTTGCCCAAAAACTGAGTTTTGACATTTTTTTTACAAGGTTTAGACCATTTTAAGCAAAATGTCTTAATGAAGCAAAAAATTTGGTTTGGGTACAACACTGTCAAACAAAGAAATTGTGAAAATATCGATCCATCTTGAGAGAGGTGTAATGTCCCCATTTTCTAGTTTGCCAAAGTAATATTAAATTATTTAATGTCGCCTGGCAAAAGTGCAATTATTAAATAATATGGGTTTATAAAGTGGCGTTGAGGAATATTTAAAAGTTAAATTAATAAAGTCACTTTATAATATAGTGTTAACTGTTAAGTGATTTTGGCGGGAAAACCCTAAAAAGGAAAAAAGGTATTATAAAAGGATTTGAGAGCTCATTCTTTCATTATTTTAGATTATTATTTTATTGGCTTGGTATTTTTTTGGAGCTCTTCTAAGTTCAAAACCTGGGTGGGAATTCCTACGAGTTCTAGTTTTTGTGGTTAAAGATTCCTCCCTAGCTAGCGATTGGCGAATTCGCTCTGGATCCGCATCTGCATGACAACGGTTGGTTATGAAATTTGTGGGTTTCTTTCAAAAACAAATTTCAGTAGTAAGGATTTGTGGAAAATTGACTAGGGAAAAGATTCAAAGATTTGCAAGTTCCAATCTATAGGATTTCATGATCAGATATTGATCGATAAACAAGAGGTTATTCAAGGTGATATTTATTCTTCATCCATTGGTATATTTTATGCATTTATATCTAGTTGCCATTAGGCACCTTATTTCAGTGTGGAAGATAAAGACAAAGTCTGAGTGAAGGAAAAGACAAGAAGAGGGTTGACGTGGTCTTGGAGCTCGAGGAATAAGCTAGCACCAACTTTCAAAAAGAATCAAACCATATTAGAGGGCCGGGTCTTGCTTAGACGCTTGCTCCTTGTTTGCTGATCGCCATACTCAAGGAGACAAATACAAGCAGCGATAAAAATTCAAATACAGGGGAAGGATCAGGTGGTGCCTGTTTGGCAACTTGCACACATTAACCCATTGCCATCTTCCTAAACTCCGCCGCACGTGGAAAGGGAAGTCAAGATCTGTTGTGGAGAAAAAGACATATTTGCTAAAGACAATTAAAATTTATACTATGCTATCATGGAAATAGGCTTGGGTTTTGCGTCTAGATTTACATCATCTATGCTCATTGCTGGTTGCTATTATTTGCTATCACAATAGACGTTTGTGTATGTTCTGGCTGGTTGACTTCATGAGGAACTCGTGCATGGTCCAAGACTCTATTGTTGGAAGTGATATAGTCTATGGCAGAGTTGTGAGCTTTTAGAAAGGACGTCTAGACATCTGGGAGGGACGTGAGTCATTGGGGTGGATGGAGATTAACATTTCACACTCAGCATACCTCTCTTTTAACACACCAAGACCAGCATCTCATCTATGTGAGGCTTTGGGAAGCTTAGCCAGTAGTTGGAGGGTCATATAAGAGAACTGGAGCAAATCGTGGTCTTCTATAGGCTAGTGAGACTTTTGGAGATTCCTTGCTATCAGTTCTAGCTCATCCTCTGCACTGGCTCAGCGTTTATACCAGGTCTGGGAATTATTCTTCATTGTATCTTTTAGCATCACACTCAGATTACATTAAAAGTAATCCCCTTGCTGTTTGTTGCTAATCGTTAATCTGAAAAGGGGCATATAAGCGATATATTGCTCTCAGAGTCATAAGTCTGCCTTCTTGATTAGTTGTTGTTCTGGTCTGAGCATCAAAATCTGCACGTATAGCTGACTATAAGCCCTGTAGGCTCATGCTAAGTCTGAATATTGTTAAGCTTCATATCTGTAATGCATTTTTTAGTGTGAACTTTGTCAAATCTGCTATTTGTAAATGCAAAGTTTGTCTGATGGAAATCTGAAACTATCTCTGTTTAGCAGCAAATATCAACTTTTAAAAAGGGGAATGTTGTGTTGAAATTATTTGTCTGGGTTGTTGTTACCTCTTGAAATTTGTATTACACATGCATGATGGAAAACTGAGTTTGATTAAATGGAACATCAATCTAACTAAGAAAAAAATAATAAAAACTCCACACGTTTGGAAGGGTACCTTATAGTGGTATCAGAGCCCAAAATCCTGCCAGCTTGTTAGGCAATTGTTCCTTGTCACAGGTAGTCAACTACAGATCTGAATTTCAGTTTGGGCATCATGGCTACCTCCAATGATCAAATGGATTCTTTGCTTGAATCCATGAAGCAGGATCAACCTGATTTTGAGTGAAAATGGAATAAAGAATAGGAGGCTGCCAAAGTCCTTCAAGAGAAACTGAAATATATAGGTAAGAAGCTAAAACACTTACGTGAGTCAAAGATAGCACTTAGCATATTGGGGGAAGCGGAAAGTTGTTTTTGCAAGCTTGATCAATTACCTTCCCAACTAATGTGTAAAGCTATGGCTCCTTTGGTACACTCTTTGGTTAAGCCAGTGCTTATGAGACATTGTCGTGTTCCACCACTCTGCTGATTTGTCTTTCACTGTGTTTTGTAGGTCTGATTTTGTTTCAATTTAATTTCTTTCTTCTTGTTTTCGAGTTTGTTTGCCAATAATGCCAAAATGGTACTAAAGAGCATATGCATATAATGGGAAACTTCAAATAAACTAAACTACTGAGATAACTCGAGTAATTACTCAATTTAATAGCCAAAGATGCTTTCTTCATTACATAATAGATTACATAAGAAGATGCTTACAACATATAGCTTTGATCAGATTTAAAGCTAACTATATCTTATACCATATTTTAACTTACAATCATGTAGCTCTGTGAATAGTGACTTGCTACAGTACCCGGCCCCAAAGAAGTGAACACAACTCTTGAGATCCGAACTTCTCCCACCCAAATCCAGATTGGGAGGCTTCTTCTACCTAGGGCGCCCCTTTTGGGTGTGATTGCAGCCACATAAGAGAGGCGTCTCTTTTTCTTTTGCTGATTGAAACCCTCATAAAAAGGCGGCTGGCTGTAGCTCTTCAAAAACAACCCCAGAACTCCACAAAAAGTAAGCAGCTCCTATGCTAATGCGATTGAAGACTATGGCGGCTCAAAACTAGCTCGAATAAGTGCAAACAACAACTTGTGTCTCCAAAATGAAGCCACCAAAAACTGACCAGCAACCTTAAGGTGGTGTTTCACACCCTCAAGCAGCTCAAATTCGAAGAACAAAGCCCCACCAGGCTTACCCACTGCAAGAAATCAGGAAACCTTAGCCTCCTTCTGCCTCCAAAGCCAAACTCCCAAGTTCATCAAGCAAAATTCATCCATTCATGAAGAGGGTCCAACTTTCTCTCTTGATATTTATAATTTTACATTGAAATCACTATTCATTAAAGTGAGCACTATTCACTTAAGTTATTTCTTTTTTCACTTTAGGAATGAATAGTAACTGAAAAATATAAAGTTACCCCTTCCTTTTGAAGACACATGGTCCCTAGGCCGAGGATGGTGAAATAAAAGGCGAGTATCATAAATTTAAGCACAAGTATCATGCCAAACGCAACCATTCACCCTGTCACCATACTTCGAAGATCCACATTGCAACTGACGACCAAGTGCCCGTCCAAGAAACCCTCTATCCAGAACTATTAGCCTACGAGGGTAAGGAAAATAGGCTAATCCCCCAACTCTGATGCTCGTGAAAAAGGGGACATTACAGACATCAGGATGGAGAGATAAGACTTGTAGTTGTCACTTGCATTAGTGAAGTTGCAAGAATTGCAGCTCCTAATGCACCCTATGATGATGACATTATGAGGGGATTACTTCAGCTAATTGTGGAGTGTTTTCATGGGTTACATGAAGTCAAAATCCCTACCTTTGGATAGAGAGTTAAAATCTTGGAAATTATGGCAAAGGTTAGGTTATGCTTCTTTATGATTGATCTTGGGTGTGACAATTTAATTCTTCAGATGTTCCACTACTTCATCACTAGAATCAGAAAACGACATTCAGACAATGTCAAATCAAGCATGCAAACAATTTTGTCCTTGATCATAGATGAAGGTGATGATATTTGCAAACAGTTGCAATTAGAATTGTTGGTCGTTTGGAGAAAGGAGTAACATGTCTCAACCACAGCTTATGATTTCACAGAAAGATTGGTTGACCAAAAAGTTGAGTGATTCAAGGAGCAATTGACTAAAGAATAACTAATCTCATTTGGCGTGCAAGTTCCTCTTTCTCAACATGGAGAGTGTAGGACATCATCTAGTGTATCAGTTGAGTTGGATGATGAATACAAAGAGCTTACTGAGCCCTCTTGTGTTGTAACACCTAAGGGGAGTATTGATGATGATTCTACAAGTGGAATTAGCGATGACCTAGTTCCAAATCAGACTGCTTGTATGGATGATAACGAAGAAGAAAATAGTTGTGTGACTCAAGCACTTCAAGAACAATCGAATGCTTCTTCATGTGAAGCAGAAGTTGCTGATAAATCCAATAGTTCACATAATTTGGAGAACCAATTGAAGGTGAGTGAAGATAATATTGTTGCAGTGTTGTCTCATTATGATAGAATGCACAAACTGTTTGAGGATCACCTTTGGAAGGTTCAACTTGTAAGAAGACAAAAATGAATTGAAGAAGAATCTTCTCAAGATAGTTTACAAGTAATTAAAGAAGGTCTGGTGGCAATGAAATCAGACTACTTACATCTTTTTTCATATCCTGATCATCTCCTCAACTTTGCTGAAATATATTCTGATGCATTGAGAGGGAAAGAAGAGGAAGTTGATAAGATATCTTAAGAGCTTAAGGTTACCATGGATTCCTTGAAGAGTACTCAGATGGCCCTTCAAGAATCCGAGATCCAGGTTGATGAGATTTTCTTCGAGTTAAGTTGGCTCAACGTTCATCACTTATAGCAAAGACTTAGTTGTCTATGGCAGCCACAGTACATGATGAAGAGAGTAGTGTGAAGTCTTCCTTCGTTCACACTCAAGATGTCAGTGAGGTGCCTCTTGTGTTGATCAAGCACAACGAGTCTTCTTCTGTTAAAGATTCCTATAAGGTGCATGAGACCTCCTTGATTTCAGATTGGGTGACTCGTGTCATTGAGTCATTTGTTGAAGGATGCATTGTTCTTGATCTCGAGAGGTATATGCTTGAGTTTCTGATGGATTATCGTCTATGGTATGGAGTTGCGCATGAGGGCAAAAGTATTCCAGTCCTAACCCATTGGTTTCTACCTCCTACATTGTTTGTTGATGGCTGTCCTACTTTGCTGGTCAGAGAGTTTTCAGGGTACACTTTGAGGACAACAGTTGTTCGGAGGGATAGGAGAGATTGGAGTCACCACTTTGGTGTTGGAGGGTGGTTTGATGATAAGTCCTTATCATCATATGACATTGGATATACCTTTTGCTCCATCATAGACATGATTTACAGATTGGATGGTGCTGTTATGATTTATACTAGTAGCTTGTCAGGGGTTGGTATGTGTTTCTATGCACCAATGTTGGGCATATTTCACATCCATAGGAGACCACTCAGAGAGGGGTGGATTGTGGATGACGCAGACACACTAGTCTTGGCTATAGGTTCAGGCATCACCAGTGGAATGAGTGCACAAAATGATATTATGGGCACAAGGCTCTACATTGGTAATGTAGAGATAGTTATTGGACAGCCTTGTACTGAGAAGATGGTTTCATTTGAAACTGGTATGTTGAGCCATAGTGCCATTCCATCTTCTTTTTAGGAGATTTGCTGGGCATCATCTTGTGAGGAACATGGCTTTCATGATGGTATATTTCTTACTCCTGAAAGCAAATCGGTAAATTCATTCTATGCAGTTGATAGTGACCTTTGGCCTAATGAGACGCATGAATGGAAGAAATAGTTACAGGTTACTGAGGATAAGGTTGAGCAAACCAAGTTTTTCTTCGATGTGACAGATAAATTCATCGATTATCTCCTTTGGAAAATTGATTTTGAAGGGGGACAAGAAGGCCCACGGGAAGGAGTTAAGGCTTTGAGTTTGCAGACAATCAAGCGTGGCTTGAAGACATAAAATTAGGGTACTTGCAATTGCTTTCAGATAGAGACCTTGCCATCAAGGTTGTAGAGGGAGTTGATGGTGTTGTTGTAGGTTCTGTCCAACATGTTTTTAGTCATGAGTCATCCTTTGATGATGATAGTGAAGTAGGGAATCCTCATGACTACTCTAGGATTTCATTGGCTCAGATAGGTGAATCTCACCTCGATTGCATAATGAGGTGTGTTCATCAGTTTACTTTTAGCCCACAAACATGAGATTTGACCATGTCTCTGATGACACATAGAGGTGGGTTGGATAAGGGATTATCGAGTTCACTCTGGTATGATATATTTCTAACTACAGGTGTTGAATCCAAAATTTTCAAGTCTCCTACTTTGCTTTCTCCTGATAGTTGTAACTAGAATCAGGAACCTGAGACTTGGCTTGTTTGGGTTCCAGGGGTTATTAGAGTGGCATAGTGAGAGTTAACAAGTGTTGGGAGTGATGGACTTCCGATTTGGCTCTGGGATTCAGGGATTTTTGTGACAGGTAGACCGCTTTAGGTGATACATGGTTTGACAGAGTTGCTGAGTCTAACAGAGTTGATGTGCACAACGGTATCTTGTTGACGCGACAGGGTTGTGTCAGAGCATTTTATAGATTCATCTGTGATCCTAGTATTTGGCCATGGTATGCAGGTGTGGATTCCTTGGGGACAAGCAATCTCTGCGAAGGGAGGATTGTAATGTCCCCATTTTCCATCTCGCTAAAGTAATATTAAAGTATTTAATCATTTTAATTATTTAATGTCGCCTCGTAAAAGTGCAATTATTAAGGTGATATTAAATGATTAAATAATATAGGTTTATAGAGTGATGTTGAGGAACATTTAAAAGTTAAATTAATAAAGTCACTTTATAATATAGTGTTAAGTGATTTTGGCGGGAAAACCCTAAAAAAGAAAAAAGGCATTATAAAAGGATTTGGGAGCTCATTCTTTCATACTTGTGGATTATTATTTTGTCGGCTTGGTATTTTGGTGGAGCTCTTCGGAGTTCAAAACATTAGGTGGGAATTCGTACGGGTTTGAGTTTTGGTGGTGAAAGATTCCTCCCTAGTTGAAGATTAAGTGTTGTGGTACCATAATCTTCCCACCACAAATATGCAAGGATAACAATTCCCATTTATAACTTAGTAAGGATTTTAATAAACTTAAAAATTAAAATAAATGGTAAAATAATATTAAACACATGAATTTGTTATTTGGCTGTAGAGTGTCTCTCCTACAAATGCAAAAAATTGGAAGAAAAAAATGCCCCTTCAGCCTTCTTATAACTTTGTAGCTCATCAAGTATGAGGTCTCGAAGGTTATCATCATCAACTAATCTCTCAATACATGTGTTGGGGTGAACAAGAACCTCTGCATCTGCTTTGAAAGTAGGAGATAAATACAAATCGGGGTTCAAATGGTAAGCAACAACATAATTATGTTGGTGGAGTTGTCTGTCCCACCTTCGATCAATTATGTGCCATATGGGTTCATGTTTGGTCTTGTTTGACCCATACAAATGTTAAATTTCCTCTTTGGCCTTATCCATGGCCTAATATAGATACCCCATGGGGTTTTGATCCCCATCCACCAATCGTAGAACTCTAACAACGGTTCTGACACCTAAATATCAAATATTTAAGAAAATCAGCAAATTCTAATATTAGAAAATAAAAAAATAAATCATCAACCAAATTTTGAAAACTTATATTGATGATTTCCTCCATAACTTTGACAAATCTATCATCAAAATGGTCTTCACAACCTTCTTTGCTTTACCCTTCCTAGAATAAGGACTCTCCAACCATCTTTCACTCACAAACATGCGCTTATAGTTGGGCAATGTAGCTAAAATACTCTGCAAGGTGAGGAAATTAGTAGCAAAGCGTATGACTCTTGATCACACGAGATCCTTACCATTAGTGTGCTCTCTCATGAGAGTTAGGACCCATGTGTGGTTGGGTGCTTCGTGATATTCTTTCCATCTTCAACCACATTCTTCACCCAACTTAGTTTCCCTATTTCCTGAAGGAGCAAGTCAAGACAGTGGGTAGCACAAGGGCTCCAAAATAATGTCGGATGCCTCGCCTCTAGAAGCTTAACGACTGCCACATGCAGTTGCATTGTCAGTCACAATTTGAATGACATTATGAACTATTCCATCACCACCTCATCCAACATGTTGCACAAAGTCTCTGCATTTTTATTTCATTGGAGGCATCAACTGATTTTAGAAATACCAATTGTCCCCCTAATTCCACTAAAAAGTTGATGAGTGTCCTATTTCTGCCATCCATCCACCCATCAGATAAAATGGTGCAGCCTTTCTTTTCCCAAATTCTCCTTTGTTCCTCCACTAGTCAGTGTGTGTTTTGGGTCTCATTTTGTAATAATGGCCCACTCAACTCATGACGAATTGGGGCCTTGAACCCCTTACCTACCACAGTCAATGCATTGACCAATTGTTCCCAATAAGGACTAGAAGCAACATTGAACGAAATATTATTGTAGTACCAAAATATTGCACATGCCAACTTCGCCTCATGTTGCAACTCTCTATTCCATGCAGTACCTTCCAATGAAGGTTGTGCACCAGGAGTATTACGAGGAACAAAAAGCTGGTATTGTGGCTGCCCACACTTCCTGATCCTTGTATCTATTGTCCAATAGAAGAATAGCCCCCAATATCTCCCTTTGACCCCGTAGAACTGAAATTTGGGATTGCGGCTGCCATTGCCATTGTTGTTCTCTTTTTATCTACCTTCCTTTGCTCAAATGCTGCAAGGAGTGCTTTCGCCTCCCTCTCAACCTCTTCAGTAGCTTTTTCACATGGCCAAACATCTCGGCAAGGGATTCGTGCAAGGTGTTATTTGAGTCGATTTATGCCACGTGGTTGCGCCTGTAAAAGGATATAGAAGTCGCGGCAAATCCTAACCTAGAAATTGGACATTTCAGCAGGTGACTAACATCTTCTCATGGTCGTTCATTTATTTGTCAATCCAGGGAACGTATACTTGAAATGGAGCGGCACTGTATGTGCACTAAGAATCGGTTTTAGCCATAACTTTCTAGAAGTAAATGCTTGAAAGGAATTCTAATTCTGATGCAGAGACATGAAGTAAAGTCTTACTAACTTAAACATCACTTAACTAAAGCAGAAATCATAATAACAATTACTGGAAACAAAAACCATGAACTGGCCTTATGCTGCAGGAACAGACACAGGGATGGATTTCTTATGCTGCAGGAACAGTTTAAGACTGAGTTTGCATCAAAGCTTACGGAAATGGAATTCCAACAGATAAATAACAGAAAACAAATAGCTAACTACAGATACTCACTAAGTGGGCCCCCTTAGCAAGCATCAACCAATTACGCAAGAATAGAACTCAAAACTTCATCAGTTCTTATTCATACTTCTGAATCTCGTACATGGCTGTTGCTTGTAAGAAACTTAATGCAAAGTTTTGTTCTTCATTATAACAGTAAACAATTACAATCTATTGTATCTCTATTCTCTAGTCTAAAACTCTCTTGATCAACCCTGTTCACTCGCCCAGGAGGAACCTTTATTCAAAGAGAAATGACTAACTAACTAATCAACTAACAGAGGAAGATGCGGGTATAAATGCCGCCTGAGACGGAGGAACAGACTTCATAAATGCGAGTCTATCCGCTCAACTGTCTCAGAAGAAATCTAGAGCTCCACTCCTTCCTAGATCGATGATTCATTTGGTTCTTTCCCAAAGACTCGGACAAAAGAATCCGTGCTTTGAATGACTCCTTCGCTGGTGCATTGAAGACGGCCTTTTCCCGCGAGTTCTGCTGTGTATTGACTTGTTCATATCAGCTCCAACAACCTGTAGAACACATGGCAATAGACGCAAAGGAAGGCATGCACTCATAATAGCACGACATTCTTCATTAATCACATGCATTCAATTCATCTTACTTATTCAAACACTACATTCATCGCATCAGTCAATTGGGAAGTCAAAACAGGGCTATGATTATAGATAGGCTAAGGTATTTATGCATCAAGAGTATAGGATTTCTTATCATCAAATACTACCCATAAACATTAAAAGTTTGTAACCATAGAGTTTAAACATTCATAAAAAGAGAGCAAGAGTTTCTAAAACTTATAATCATGACATCCAAATTATAGCCATATTATGGGCTCATCATCTGCCCCCTACTTTATCCAATGCTGTTCCTCCAGCATTAGTCTTTCTGGTTGTATCTCGAAAATCCGTAGGAGTCACATGGCCTTGTAATGCAGTCCCAAATCTGAAGTAAAAACCCTTGCAGTTCTGCCATCTCTCATATCTTCTGGCCTCTGTATCTTCATTGAGTTCCGTGGCATGATAAGGATATGATGGCCATAGTAAAGTAGGAGGTCTAAATGTTAGTGGCATCCATAATTCAAATCTTTTCTGGAGGCCAATCTGCATGTATCTTTCGGACCCCCTGAGAGCTGCTGTTAAATGCAGGGGACTATGAGGCTCAGACTTTTTCAAACCAACCGTCAACTTTTCCCATCTGGTTTTGCTTCTGGAAGTTGCAAACTTCCAGAACGAATATGGTTGGCGCTTGAACTCGTCATAGACTTGTTTCCTTAAATCAAATATCCTCATCCTGGCTGTAGGATCATAAAAACCATACGCAACAGAAAGCCAGGCCCTCAGAAATTCTTTGGGGTCTGTGCTTTCTGATCTTAGGGGAAGAGGTTCTCTTCTCTCAGTCTCCTCATAGTCTTCAGATTGTTTTCCATAATTAACTTCATTCGCTGCCCAGGACATTAGTGATCTTAAATGGATGTCGCCAATAAACAGGAGTGGATTCCACTCAGTTTCATCAGGAATTAATAAACCATGCAAATAGAACTCACACATGGAATTCCTCAGCCAATCAGGTGCCATTTGATATGCATCATAAAATTCTTTAGCAGTGGTAGGAACAGGGTCAAGGTCTTTAGAAATCCTCATCCATTGAAACCATAGAAACTGCTCTTTGAGGCACATTGCATAAACTCTAGACAGTGGCCTACATTCGATAATCTGACCTGCTACCTTCATCATTTTATTCATCTTTTCCTTTACCTCCTAGATTTCCTATTTTTGTCTTTCAATTTCTTTCTTCAGCTTCTTCTTCTCTTCCTTCCACAGACTCTGCTGCATTTGAGTTTCAGCCAGAAGGCGGAAACTCAAAGTCTGAAGTGTCACAGGATTCCAGGTTTCCTGAAGGTGCTCTAAGCATTGGGTTAGCAGTGGTTTCTTATATCTAACTAATGTCTGGCACGTTTCAGAAGATAATAGGGTTGCATTGGATGTCCCGGGTTGCTCTGGTTGCTCCTGCTCTTGCTGCAGGACAAACTCTTGTTGCAAGTCAACAGGGGATTCTGCTTCCTTAAAAATTCTGCAACTGCCTCGACCAAGTCATCAAGATTCGGCATGTTCCCTCCATCAGTACAGCCTTGCTGTTCTTTCTCAACTTCCCTTGTTTCTTGTTGCATTTCAACAGGAATTTCTGAGGTGCCGGGTGGGAAATTCTCGGATGTACTCTGAGAATTTTCAGGAATGAATTCCTCGGACTCCTCAGAAATGACAATTATTTCCGGTTGGGTAGAAGAGGGTGGGGTAGCCTGACTTTGTTTTCTTGCAGAAGTTCTTCTTGGTAATGCAGTTGAGGTAGGAGATTCATGGGCAGCTTTTCTTTTCCCAGGTTGTGTGGGGGTTTGAGAATTGGAAGGAGAGGATGATGAAACCGCGGTGGCATCGGGTGTTGCTGCAGGAGAAAGCCGGGTAGCTTGTTTTTGCTTCTTGGCCTGAGGGTTTTGTGTCAAGGCTTCATGAGCCATTAGTTCACGACGTACAAGCTGACCACCCATTTTCTCAACCGTTTCTGTTATAAACCCTGAATCTCAACTTTTTCTGAATATTTCAAAAACTCTTTTCTTTGCTCTGCTTCTCCCTGTTCTGCTTCTTTCTCTTTTTGCTTTACCAGAAATAATGTAAAAACAATTGCATGCAATGATTTCGAGGAACTACTTAACTAGCAGTTAACTTGTTGATCTAGAAAAGACATGCATTCATTTGGCTGCATGTACGATAAAAAATTGTTTTCACTAAACGTGGCCATTGCAAAAAGGAAAGAATTGTTTCAAATTATCCCCGCCCCCTACTTAAAATGTGACATGTGTCCACACATGTGGGAAGTATAGGCGAGGCATGGGGAGTAATGACAGAATTGACTGATAGAGGTAATGCAATAAATGAACAAATAAAATTAATGAATGATATGACGAATAGAAAGAATATCGTGTACCTTTTAATAAATGCCCGCGGATGTTGGTAGATTTCACAGCATAATCGAAAATGACGTTTTTGGAAAGAAACCATAAATGAACGTGGTACGGGAGATGGATGACGTGGATGGGTGACAGAGAAAAGAAGAATGAAATGAGTGAGTGATGGCGATGGATAATGATGAAGAAAGTGGCTTTCGTACAGAAAACCTTTATTATGGTCGTTTTAACATAAGTCAAAGAGATGCTGCAGGAAGAGGACTGAAGCCCTTTGCTACATGAATATCACTGGCCACAGGAGAAACAAACAGCTGCATGAATTCCTCTTTTGAAGTCGGTTTATGGTACAATTGAAGACGGTGTCCATTAACCAACAGTTTGAAGCGGACAGGATCAATTGTCACCAGCTGTACCGAACCGTTATCAAATACATTCTCAATTTCATATGGACCAAGCCACCTTGTTGTAAGCTTACCCTGATTTTCTTTATATCTGGAGTCGTAGAGTAAGGCCCAATCACCAGCAGAAAATCGCTTTGTCTTGATATGGTGATCGTGCCACTTCTTCCTTTGTTGTTGCACTGCTTCAGTATGCTGCAAGGCAGCTTTCCGCATCTCATCCAATGCATTCAACTGGAGGAGGCGTTCTTTTTGCACTTCAGAGAGATCAATCTGTAGCTGCAGAGCAGTCCTTAAGGTTTTATGTTCAAATTCAATTGGCAACATAGCAATCTTACCATAAAGTAGCTCAAAAGGTGTGAATCCTGTAGTAGTTTTCCAGGTTGTCCTGTAGGCCCAGACTGCTTCTGGAAGACGGCTGCTCCAATCCTTCTTATGTAGCTTCACTGTTTTGGTGAGGATTGCTTCCAACTCTCTGTTAGTAACCTCCACCTGGCCATTTGTTTGAGGGTGATATGGGCTTGATTTCCTGTGTCTGATTTTATAATCATTCATCAATGCTGTAATCAGTGTTGATGTGAATTGAGCTCCCTGATCAGTGACAAGTTCCCTGGGAACTCCAAATCGAGTGAAGATTTGTTCATACAAGAATTCAGCAACTTTGTTGTCCCTGGCATGTGCCATTGCCTTTACCTCCACCCATTTGGTTACATAGTCAGTGCACACCAAAATATAGGACTTTCCATTGGATGGCGGGTCTATAGGACCAACAAAATCCATACTCCACTTGTCAAAGGGGGCTACTACCACTTGAGGCTGCAGAGGCATTTCATCAGTCTTTGTTGGTCGCCCCATTCGCTGGCATTTGTCACATTTTCTGGTATATGCTACAGCATCTTTGTGTAAAGTGGGCCAATAATACCCTGTGTTAAGTACCTTCATTGCTGTTCTTTTAGAGGCAAAATGGCCACCACATGGCTCGTCATGACAAGCATGCAGTATGTCATATGTCTCGTCTTCCCTCACACACCTACGCATGACTTGATCTGGTCCAGTATAGAACAAACAATCGACTATCCAGGAAAAGTTGAAACTCTTCTCAATCAACAACTTTCTCTCTTTTGGGGAGAAGTGAGCTGGAATTCTGTTGGCTGCCAAGTAGTTTGCAATATCTGCATACCATGAGGTGTGAGCAGCAATATAGAATAGATGTTCATCAGGAAAAGTATCATCAATTACCTCGGATGTGGCAGGTGTAGCTGTTTGAAGTCTTGACAGGAAATCAACGACCACATTTGCTTTGCCTGGCTTGTCAATGACTGTAATATCCAACTCCTGCAACAAGAGTAGCCACCTTGCTAACCTTCTAGAAATGGTAGGTTTATTCATAAGGTACCGTATTGCTGCATGATCAGTGTGAACAAATACTTGGTAGCCAGTTACATAATGCCTAAACTTATTCAGGGCATACACCACTGCTAGCAACTCCTTCTCTTTGATAGTGTAATTCAATTCTGGCCCTTGTAGATTCTTGCTGATCAAATAGATAGCATGCTCAATGGAATTCTCCTTCTGTCCTAACACAACCCCTATGGCATGATTAGATGCATCTGTATGTATGTGAAAAGGCAGACTCCACTTTGGTCCTTGAAGAATAGGTGCTTTAGTAAGTAGGTCCTTCAGGTGCAGGAAAGACTTGTCACAGGCCTCAGTCCAGTGAAATTCAGAGTCCTTAGTTAATAAGGCATACAATGGACTAGCTATTTTGCTGAAATCCTTTATAAATCTCCTATAATATCCAACATGGCCTAGAAAGCTCCTTACCTCTTTCTGCTTGGTAGGACAGGGTAGATTAGAGATTACCTCAATCTTAGTAGGATCAACCTGTATTCCTGCAGCAGAAATATAGTGACCAAGCACTATTCCTTCTTGCATCATCATGAAGCACTTTTGACTGTTTAGCGATAGGTTGTGATCTTCACATCTCTGTAGTACTTTCTTCAAGTTTGCTTGAGCTTCCTCAAACGTTGTACCATAAGCAGTAAAGTCATCCATATATATTTCCATGCAATCATGTGATATGTCTGAGAAGATGCTTATGACTGCCCTTTGGAAAGTTGCAGGTGCATTACAGAGACCAAAAGGCAAGACTGAGTAGGCAAAAGTCCCCCAAGGGCATGTAAAAGTAGTCTTTTCTTGATCTTCAGGGGCAATTTTGATTTGATTGTACCCGCTGAAGCCATCTAAGAATGAGAAGTACTTTTTCCCAGCTAAATTATATAGAACTTGATCAATGAATGGAAGAGGAAAATAATCTTTCTTTGTTGCCAAGTTGAGTTCTCTGTAGTCTACACATACCCTCCACTTTTCTCCTTTCTTAGGAACAATAACCAAAGGGGAAACCCACTAGCTATCTGAGATTGGGTAGATAAAACCAGCATTCAGCATTTTTTGCAACTCCTCTTTAACAATCTCTCTCAAGGCTGGATTTATTCTTCTTTGAGGCTGCCTGACAGGTCTGAACTCACTGTTAATGTATATGCGATGTGTATAGAGTTTGGGGTCTAAACCCTTCATGTCACCATATTCCCAAGCAAAAGCTGACTTATGACTGGTAAGCATTTTAACCATGGATTCTTGTTGCTCACTGGTGAGGTTTTTATTGATGCTCACAGTTTTTCCTGCTGCTACCTCAATTTGGGAGGTTAAATCAACCATAGATACTTCAGGCAGAAATGGCATTTCTACCTCGTGGGGTAGCAAGGTGTGTAAGCAATCAGTTGCTGCAGGATAATGAGCTGATGTAGGCGAAGGAAGAATGGTCTGCAAGGAACATGGATTTTTTTCACAATCAAAGTATTCGGTACCATAGTTATTCAACAGGATATTGGACAGTATACCCTCTTCTTCTTGTTGTGCAATGAAAGGCTCTCTAGTAATCATCATTAATTTGGCCACGGAGTTCACCTCCTCTTCTTCTATGCATGTAACGGACTTAACTGAAATGAAGAATTTCTAAAATTCTTGAAAGCTAAAACTATTGCTAAAAATGGTTAGGACAGGTTCTCAGCTTGACACCATCCCCGGCAACGGCGCCAAAAATGGTCGCGCCCATAAAAGGATATAGAAGTCGCGGCAAATCCTAACCTGGAAATTGGACATTTTAGCAGGTGACTAACATCTTCTCATGGTCGTTCATTTATTTGTCAATCCAGGGAACGTATACTTGAAATGGAGCGGCACTGTATGTGCACTAAGAACCGGTTTTAGCCATAACTTTCTAGAAGTAAATGCTTGAAAGGAATTCTAATTCTGATGCAGAGACATGAAGTAAAGTCTTACTAACTTAAACATCACTTAACTAAAGCAAAAATCATAATAACAATTACTGAAAACAAAAACCATGAACTGGCCTTATGCTGCAGGAACAGACACAGGGATGGATTCCTTATGCTGTAGGAACAGTTTAAGACTGAGTTTGCATCAAAGCTTACGGAAATGGAATTCTAACAGATAAATAACAGAAAGCAAATAGCTAACTACAGATACTCACTAAGTGGGCCCCCTTAGTAAGCATCAATCAATTACGCAAGAATAGAACTCAAAACTTCATCAGTTCTTATTCATACTTCTGAATCTCGTACATGGCTGTTGCTTGTAAGAAACTTAATGCAAAGCTTTGTTCTTTATTATAACAGTAAACAATTACAATCTATTGTATCTCTATTCTCTAGTCTAAAACTCTCTTGATCAACCCTGTTCACTCGCGCAGGAGGAACCTTTATTCAAAGAGAAATGACTAACTAACTAATCAACTAACAGAGGAAGATGCGGGTATAAATGCCGCCTGAGACGGAGGAACAGACTTCATAAATGCGAGTCTATCCGCTCAACTGTCTCAGAGGAAATCTAGAGCTCCACTCCTTCCTAGATTGATGATTCATTTGGTTCTTTCCCAAAGACTCAGACAAAAGAATCCGTGCTTTGAACAACTCCTTCGCTGGTGCGCTGAAGACGGCCTTTTCCCGCGAGTTCTGCTGTGTATTGACTTGTTCATATCAGCTCCAACAACCTGTAGAACACATGGCAACAGAGGCAAAAGAAGGCATGCACTCATAATAGCACGACATTCTTCATTAATCACATGCATTCAATTCATCTTACTTATTCAAACACTACATTCATCGCATCAGTCAATTGGGAAGTCAAAACAGGGCTATGATTATAGATAGGCTAAGGTATTTATGCATCAAGAGTATAGGATTTCTTATCATCAAATACTACCCATAAACATTAAAAGTTTGTAACCATAGAGTTTAAACATTCATAAAAAGAGAGCAAGAGTTTCTAAAACTTATAATCATGACATCCAAATTATAGCCATATTATGGGCTCATCACCACCATTCATTGACTTAGTGCAATGAATACAAATAACCTCTCCTCATACTGCACTTGGTTTCCCATGTTTCCAGCAAGGGTCCCTTGGTTTGCCACCAATTCTTTTACTTGCGTAAGTCATATTATTTTAGAAAAATACGTATGAAACCTAGCAAAATGTAATGTCCCCTTTTCCTCGTCAGTTATCAGTTGCAAAGTTTGGTCCATTACTTGGTCCCCGTGGACTAACAGGGTGGTTAGAGGGCCCTTTGAGGGCGTTTGTGGATTCAGTCAGTCAACCATTTGAGCTCAGTTGGTGTTTTCCCAACTCAGTGTTTACCAGGGTTTTCACTGTGTCCTTTCTGAAGCTTATTCAAACACTTGGACCATACTTACTATTTATAGTAAGTCATAGGGGGTCACTGGCATGATCAGATGGCAGTATTACTATATTGGGTATGATGGTGGATTTCTATCCTAGATTTATATCGGCTTTATCATAGTCCTATGCATTAAGTTTTAATAACGTCAATAATAAAATAAAATTAAAATATTTAGCTTTATGCATTATTAATATATGTTAAAAGGACTTTATAAAAAGGGGATATAAGTGACTTTTTAAAAGGATATTTTATAATATAAAGTTGAGCGCCCAATTTAAAGAGGATGAAAGGGGGGAATTAAAATTAAATAAAATATAATTCAAATGCGAACTTGGGTGTGGGAGTTTGGGGAAATATAAAGGTCATTTGTGAACTCTGTTGTACCCCAAATTAAAATTTTTGCTACACTTAGGCATTTTGAAGAAATGAGTCCAAATACTGTTAAATCTGTCAAAAAGGTCAAAATTGGGGTTTGCATGTCGTGCATGGGGGTCAAAAACTTGAAATTTTCAAAATTTGACAATCTGGATCGGTTCAGAACGATCAAATCTATAAAACCCAGATGGCAGTTTTTCAACCCTAAATTTTAGGAAAATTTCTATTTTTAGCAGTTTTCTAAAAATAGAAACTTTTCTGGGTTTTTCTGGGTTTCTTGAGAATTGGATACTCGTAAAATTTTCTAAAAAGAGAAAGTTTGGCTTCTATGGTTAAGATTGATTTTGATTGGCTCAAAATATCTCCTCATTAGGCTGGTGTATCCATAATCTCAAAAAGATCAGTTTTACCCTACTGGGTCTATTCTACTTTTTCAGAAGCTTTTTTGGAGATCCAAGGTCATCAATGGAGGTCAGTCAACTGCCAGGTGTCAAAATCAGACATTCAAGCGTCAAACAAAAGCTATCAACGATGAACGTGCGCAAAAAACGGAGAAATGAGAGAATAATTTGAAAAAGTTGAAAAATGTTAAAATTTGGCTAATTTTGGTGAATCCAGGCGCCTCCAGTCAAGAAGGGCGCCCATACTCCCATGCCTTAGAAAATTTTCGCATCCGGCAGTCAAGGCCAAAGAAACACGTCAAATGAGGTTGAAAAGTTTGAAAGTTAAGAAATTTTCTAAGCCTGCCAAACATGGGCGCCCTTGAAGAGAATAGGCGCCTAGTTTTTCAAGGAACCAGATGATGGAATCAGAGTCGGAGCTCCCAAGCAATGTTGTTCAGATTAATCCCAGCTCCGCAGAGAGTCCGACAGTACAGTCATCCCATCATGCAATCATTCGGAATCTGAGATTGAACAGAGGAGTTTCAAGCTGGAGACAGAATGCAACTCTTAAGGTAAAAAAAATAGATAAATTGGCTAAGTTTGATGAACATGGGCGCCCCTGGAGAAGAAGGGCGCCCAAGATTTTAAGAGGTTTAATGATGAAATTTGCAGAAGATGCCTCTAACGTAGCTCCGTCAGACTTGATCAAGCTGTCCAACGCAATCATCAGCACGTCCGTCAGAGTAGGGAGTCATCAGATGTCGCAGGCTGAACAGGAGGGAAAAGTGAATGAAACAACAAAAGTCGAAAGCAATAGTAAAAAAACTCAAAATAAAAACTAACTCAGGAGAAAATGGGTGCCTCCAGTCAAGAAGGACACCTAGGGTTTTGAGGCTTCAGATGGCAGTTTCAAGAAATGCAGTATCCAAGAGACCCCTTCCAGAATCTTCTTAGCTATCCAGTGAACCTGACAACCAGTTAATCTGATAAGTATAACGCTCGGAATCATGAATTCATTTGAAGGTCAGAAGACAAGTAAGAACTTGAAGCTCATTGAAATGGCTAACACTGGTAAAGTTGGGTGCCCTTGGAGGAGATAGGCACCCGACAATTTGAAGGGTCAAATGAAGTTTTCATCAAAAGTCTCCTTCAAACAAACTTTGTTAGATTCGATCAGGCTCCCTGGTAAAACATTCAGTTCGTCCGTTGGATCAATCTAGAAGCCGGAAATCAAAATCAAACTAGGGTGGAAAATTGAGAAGTTGAAAATGATGAAAAAATGGTTAAGTCTGAGTGAAATAGTTGCCTCCAGCCAAGGAGGGCGCCCAACTTCTCTTGCCTTGATGAAATTTTTGAAATTTTCAAAATCTTGAAATAAGAGAAAACGTCAAAGTTCGTTGCACAAACTCAAATTAGGGTTAAAGAGAGTTGTTTTCTCAAGGCAAAGCTTATTTAAGGCACCTTTGTGTTTCATTATTCATTATTTTCTTGCAGGTGGTCTTCAAGGATAAACATAGCAGCAACTTCAAACCCTTATTTTCAAGATTCAAGAGTTTAACTTGCTGGTTTTTCAATAAAATTTTCAGATCAACACTCAAGAAGGCTTGCTTTTCCATATTTCTTCATCCAGAACATCAAATTTTTGAAGGAGGCCATTGTTTTCAATTTTCAGTGAGTTGGTTCATATTTGTTCTATCTTCTTGACAATTTTTGAAGGATTTTCTCAAGGTTGTAGCAACTGCTTTTTATTTTGCATGTCAGAGAAAACTTCAAAATCTACAACTTCCAATCTTCTGGGTCTATCTAAAATATTCTTCTAGACAAAACCCATATCACAGCTTTTTCAGTGAAACTTCAAGTGGCTTCTTTTTTAGTGAAACTTCGAGGTTTTCAAAATCTAACCAAATGGGTTCATCTAGAATGTGCCTCTAAACAATACCCAGGTGCCAACTTTTTCATGCTTTTTCGGAGAAAATTAGGGTTTGTTGTTTTTTCAGTCTACGCTCGAAATTTTCAAAAACGGACGACTTGGGTTTGCTTGTAACGAAATTCTAAACAAAACCCATATCTCAGAAAAATTTCCAAAAAAATCATCCGTTTGATGAAGAAAATCAGCAAGTTATTTTTAGGGTTTGTGCTGAGCTTGTCCGAGCATAGTCAAGTTTACAGTCAATCTTCATGTTTTTCAGCATGAAGTACTCTCCCATCGAATTCAGAGCCAAACAAGTGTTGTATCATAATTATCTAAACGGATGATGTTGGGAAGTGCTTTTCAATACCATCATGGACATAAAACGTCATCATCTCAGTTGAAGAACATGTAGAGGGAGTGGTATGAGCAAAAGGACAAGTATTGGGAAAAGTTGAACAATAATCTTCCGTGGGAGAATGAAGAGAAGTGTCGAATGCACAAAGTTGCAGAGCCGCCAAGTTATCAATGAGTGAGTCATCTTTTGAGGCAGCGATGATTTTCAAGAATAGAACTCATAAAGAAGTTGAAGATGTCAAAGATTCTCTAAGTTTGATTGCAAAAGGGGAGAAGATCTTAGAAAAGCGAAATATGGCTATAGATAGTATCAACACTCTTGATAGAGAGGCGGTTTCCCACTTTTTGGCGGATATGATCGAGGTTTAAAGCGGCAATCTTCTAGAAGCTTTCTCCAAGCTTTCTTTCCATTCTTATGTCACGCTTTCTTTCTATTCTTGTCTCAATTCTTATCCATTCTTAGAAGAAGAAGGATATCAATTTGTAATAGTTGGCATTTTCCTTGTTATTAGGTTTTCATAGGTTATAGATGCTTATCTTCTTTTAGTTTTAGAAATAAAGCTTGCATGTTGGCAAGTCTTAGTTGTAAAAGCAGGGCGATTTTAGGGTTCCCTACTCCTCTGCTTGTGTATAAATAAGAGCAGTGTTTGCTCTTTTTTCTTTAACCGTGCTTGTGATAACATAATCGCTGAGCTTATGCCTTCATGTTTGTTATCGATTAGTGTCAATTCACTTTGTGTAAAGAGCGAGTTTGCATGCCTCCTTAGCTGCAAATCCTTGTTTAGTGCATGTGTTATGTGTCAATTGTAATCTGGTTTTGATTGCATGTTGCAAGTATTTTGCTACAACTTGTTGTCCCAGAATTGTAATCTTTGTGTTCGAAGTGTGGGAAAATAAAGTCTTGAAGCTTGCTTTGCTGCCCTTGATATAAAGTCTCATATTTCCGTTATTGTGTAATACTTTTATGATCTCCTTTTTCAGCTTGCATTGAAGTTCAGTAGATGTTTGTTGAGGAAAGTTTATTTAAGTATCTTTGTCAAAAAATCAATCTCGTCCATTTCCAAACTCTCTTGCTCTACGTTTACTTGAGAGGATAAAATCGTTTTAGCGTAAGTTAAGTTGTAGTTGTCAAGTTTCATTAAAGGGAAAACCTCAGCTGCAACATCTAGAGTTCTATATCCTTGTGTTCTCGCAGCTGAACCAAAAAGATAAGCAAAATAAGTTTTAGTTTACTTTTTTTATCCAACTCAACAAAAGAGGGAGCTTCCCCTCCTAATTCGAAGAGCAGTTTACTGCATAGCTGTCCGTTTCCAAAATGCATTCCAGAGGTGCGATTTGAAACGCCAACAAACTCATTTGCATTATTTATGTTGAAAAGAAATTTGATAAGGGTTTTGCAGGTAGACTAGAGAGTTTGAAAATCTTGGCTTCATTGAGGATGAAAACCCTCATGAGGAACAACATGCTAGAGGACTGAAAGACCTCCCAAGGCTGCTAGTTGACAACTTCATTTAGAGGTTGTGCACTGTGCTTTAAAGATTGTTTAGAATTTACAGGAAGAGTTTTGAATACAGGATTTGAAGGATATTCGGGTTGTGTATTTGCAAAGTTGATGATATTACCATTCGTTCCATATTGAGGCGTGTATATTGCCGTGTGGCCATTGGAAACCTCGTATTTCAGTTTGGACATGGGGCTTTCTGAAGGTTTTTTGGCTGTAGTTGAATTTGGTCGACTAGCATCACAGTTATTTGCTTGTGACTGAATCATGAGTTAGTTTTAAGGGACGTGGAGTTGTAGAAAGGGGTGTGGGCCTGTTTGGAAACCAGTTGCCATACATTTGTTGCCGTCAATCTGCTAGAAGGGCATGTATGTTTGTTGGGTGCATAAGGGGAGATTTGGCGTGAGTTTTTTGAAGGATTGTAGCTGCTATTATCAGTCGCCAACCATTTACCTTGGCTGTGGCTTCACCTGCAGGTCGTGGTAACTCAAGAAAAGGGGTCATGCTAGTCTGAGTTTTCCATTGGTGCCTAGTTTTGGAAGTGGGCAATGACTAAGACCAGGTCATACATTTTGGTCCATGTTGCTTGCATTATTTTTGATAATCATTTACCTTAGCTGTGGTCACTTGCTGGAGGGCATGGAGCTTCACAATGGTCTGCAGTTTACCCAGTCAACTCCCAACTAGAATTTTGACATTCCAATGTAATTTTGTATGTCTGATATAAAACTTAGAAAATTGCTGTTGCACAGTACTGTCATTGTGAATGGTTATTTGTGCCATTTTAATGTATTGAATGAATATATAATCAGAAGAGATAGTTCAACGTGTGGGAATACTCTTGTTTCTCTTAATGTATTTTCATTTATAATCTCCATAACCTCTGAGTTAACCCAGTTCAGTCAACACATTTTATGTTTGACAATATATTCACATATGCCAAATTGAGAAATTAATCGGAAAGTATCATCCAAACTGAGCAAAATCAAAAAAGGGTTGTTCCAACTGGGGTGGGACATTACACAACAGAAAGACAACATCAAAAATCAATAACGAGGTCATCCATTTAAATTTTAAACATTTACTCAACAGAACCTAACAAAACCTCTAATTGTTATATTCAGCTACTTTCAGGCATAGTCTTATGATGCACTATTTGTTTTGTGGTTTGGATTGTCTCATGTTGATAGTAGTGTTGAAGAGGTATGAATTTTTGGTTTGCAATGAATAGAAGCATGTTATCAAGTTGCCAAGTTGATATTTATTGTGGTTGGCAGCCACAAAAGTGGTTTACCATCATTTTGGCAACCTTAATTTATTGTTTCGGAAAGCACTTAACTTGGGAACAACACTTAAGGAAAATGCACATCTGTTCTTGATGATTATGGTATGGAATATCTACACTGATTTTGGATCATTGAATGACAATGCCAATGATGCTTGGTATCCTATTTGATTGCATGCATTTGAAAAATTTCATTTGGTTTATATTTGAAAGAGTGTGGGATTACTATTTGAGTTTCTTTGCAATTAGAAATCTCTGTTTCAATCTCTTTACACTGTCTCTTTGAAGAGCTTCATTCACACACCATTATTCTTTGATCAATTAAGTTGATTATAACTTGTAGAAATGCAAAGAACAGTCTCAATTGTCATGTGTTGCCCAGTAGCAGCAAGTAGAGTTTCATATTTAGAGTGCACAGAACAATTACAGGTCAGTCATTCCAAAACTCCTTGAAGGCATTGAAAGGTATTCTTAAAGGTGCATAACCTTTGCCAAAGATTAGAGTATTCTATCTTTAATTTTGGGAAAGATTGTTTCATTTATTGCATGAAGTTTAGATTAGGAAAAATTAATATTATACATTGAAGAAATGGAGGCAAATGCATCCCAACCAAGTCAACTTTCATATCTTGAAAGTAAAATCCCTTTTGAAACAAAACATTATCTTTGACAGTCATAAGTCAAAGTAAATATAGTCTCTATTATGTAAGCCATAAGTCTTTTTATATTGCTGCAATATAATGTGGATGTCCACATTTTGATTGTCAAGGTTGTCCAAAATTCAAATAGCCCAACCCAATCTATATCTTAATTAATTAGGAAATTTTACTCACTTAGTACACCTAGGGCCTAATAAGAAACAATGGAAAAAATGCATAACCGACGGTGGCTAAGCTTTGCAGAGTGTAGACAAAAGTTGCAACCTTTTTTTGCATTTTTTCCTATCTTCCGTTGCAAATTTTTTCACAGCACCAAAACAAAATAGAGCCCTCAAAATTTCATGTTTTTTATTTATATACCTTTAGGTGACGATTTTTTGGTGAGTTGCAGTGTTAAATCGGCAAGCTTTTCACAATTTTTTGATTAAAATCGCCGCAAGTCACTAGAAAAAGTGTCGGTGAGTTTTCTTGTGATTTACTCACCAAGGGTTTTGACTCGTGAGTAGTCACAGAGTTTTGAAACTATGGTTCAACATAAGGCTCAAGCTATGACAAAAAATATATGAAAAATAATAGTCCTCTCAAAGACTACCAAGAACCTCAATATATATCACTAGCAAGGAACAAATTCCAATGACCCATTTTCTATATCAACGATAACAACTAAAGTATTAATTATATTCTTTCCTCAAAATGCCCCCCTCTTTGTCATGAATATCAACTTGTAACTCCTCATCAATGAGTTGTCATAGATTTTTTCATGAAGAGGTTTCCAAGTGTCCAGGTAGTTATAACACCTCCTAGAAATCAATGTCCTCTTAAGCTATAATTTTATATTGCTTCTATTTCCCCAAACCGTGACCCCTTTATTGAAATATTTCTTATATCCTTATTGGGAAAATAATTTTAAGGCCCAAATAAGCAAATTAATTTAAAAGGGACATTACATGTTAAAGCAACTATCAAATGATCTTTATCACTACCTCCATTTGTGCAAGTCCTAAATTCTAATTCATTCCCATGCCCCCTCTCTTCATAGACCTCAAGTTGTCACTTTGTCCTATCTCCAAATTCGTAACATGAACAATGTAATTTTCATAGTTGCTAGGAGATTGGTATTGGTAGTGGTACGTAAATAGGAGATGGGGATTCTTGGAGACACCATTGTTTTTTAATATAATTTAATGATTTATAAATTTGCTACAATAAAATTGAAAATATCATGACATTGAACTTTCAAAACAAGAACATTGGTAAATTTTAACATTAATTTTAAAGTTTAAACACACAAATGTCAAAGATTCAAAGATTTCATACTGCATATTTGATATTACATACTGAAATTCAGAAATGTTGTTTCGTTTTTTTCTTTTCATCTGAAAACTTGTTGAAATGTAGGGTTTTAAAAAAAAAAAATGAAAAATTAGAGAAATGTTGGCAAGACATCTTCTGCAAGATGGGACATCTCTGACAAGTTTTCAGTATGGGGAAATACATTCTAATACCTAAGATGTGTCCCAAGGTATCGGAGATGCGTCTTCGTGCAACTATGGTAATTTTGGAGTAGAAGTTGATTGGGTTATTACAAATGTGCTGTGGCAAATTTAAGTGAAGAGATAGAAGTGAAGGTAATAAATATGACAATGGAAGAGCGAATAAGAACATTGAAAAGACAAATGAACCCCCCTTCCCTGTCGGCCCCACACCTCTCCCTCCCAAAAAAAGAATGAGATTAAGTACAATGATGACAAAAAGCTCTCAATTGCCTTGAACTGCCTCTTTATATAGATTTCATCTTTTTTTTTTTTGATCGGTAAAGGTAGGCAAACCCTGCAAGTTTTTATTTAAATTTGAAAAGCATTACAACCATCCGTTACATTCATGAAGAGATTTCAGCTTGTGAAACATTTGCTTTTAAGCCCCAAACCACCATTCAATACTTCCCATTCCTAAGCACAGATCTACCCTCCTTCTAACCCCATTAACAATAATTGAGATATATTAAAAAATCAAGCATTACAAAATCTGCACCACCTCTATTTCTTGAACAGCCCATTGCCTACTTTTTCCTTTTATCATGGGAGCGAAGAATCATGTTGAAAGCAACTCTCCTCTTCTTCTTCTTCTTCCTCCTTTGAACCATATGCCGGAGCTCCTCGTGTTCATGTACCCATGAAGGCTCTCCCATTTCCTTAGTTGGGTTGTGCTTTTCTTCTGAGGAAGCCAAGCTTCCACACTCCAACCTATCACCCAACTCACCACTTGGAGCGCTGCCCTGCTTCATCCTAGAGGACACCTCTGTCGTTCGCTTAAACTTGTGTGAGGATTTGTTGGTAGAAAAAACAATTGGGTCCTCAACCTTCTCATTTACAACTGAACCTTCTTTCTCCACAGAGTAGTGATGGGGGGACACCTCTTTCCACCAAGTTGCCTAATTAGCTCTCTTGCATTGAGAGCAGTGCTCAACAATATGACCCGTGTTGAAGCAACTGCGACACTAGAATGGTAAAGCTTCGTAATCAAGCAACTACTACCATTCCCCGCCATAGAACTTCAAATTTGCAGCCGTTGGAAGATCTTTAGTAATGTTCATTTCTACCAGGATGCGTGCATAGGTAGTATGCAGAAAGTTTGAAGTGTCGGAAATTTTTCATTGATGTCAAGTAAAGTAAAAGAGATCAAATTAATCTGAAGATTTCTATGCTTTGTTGAAGACCAGATATTGTTTAGATCAGATCTTATAAATAAGCAGATCAACTGATATAAGAGAAAGCAGCAATTAAATATATATAATATGCAGCTATACAAGACAAAAGCAGCAGATCAGCTGATATAAGAGAAAGCGGCAATTAAATATATATAATATGCAGCTATACAAGACTTAAGCAAATAAGACAAGAGTTGCTGATTTGTTAATAAGACAAAATTGTCTTATTCAAAATATAGGAGGTGTTATGATTTAAGAAAAGTTAAGTGACTTGTCACTAAAGACAAAACAAAAAGCAGCAATGATGGCAAAAAGAACAAAAATAAAAAAAATAAAGAAAAGCAGAAAAAGACAGAGAAGACAAAAAGAATAAGTCAAAGTTGAATAAGACAAAAAATAAATAAGACAAGATTTATCTTATATAAAGATAGCAATCACAATGATTTTAAGTAAAATCACAAATTGACGTTAGTAATCACTGTATATGATGCAACTACAAATTGTACGATCAAAAAGTTTTTTTGTGCTGAAGAGAACAGTGAATAAGACAAAATCACATAAGATGAAATAAGAAAAAAGGCAAAAATTAAAGCAGCAATTATTATTTAGAGCAGCAAACAAACGTTAACAAATGCTAATAATCTGCAATTTTAAAAAGATACGATTTACTTTTGAAGAGGTACAATTCACTAATGATGTAATGTCCCCATTTTAGCCCATTATTGTTGATTGGTAGATTAGCCTATCACTTTGACCCTCATAGGCTAATAGAGATGGAGAGAGGGTTTTCTGAGGCAGACACTTGGTCAAATGGGACATTACTTCTTTTCAAAGCATTGTTGGGTTCAGGATTAGGCCTTAGCAGAGGTTTCCGGACTCAGTTTGGCATACTTAGTATTTATATTAAGTCATCTTCCAAAGTTACTATATATAGCAGGGCACTTGGACACATGGTGATCAGTGGTGTTGACTTCAGTTTCAGATGGCATGGCGAAATGATGAGTATTTGTGGAGATATTAATATTTTAATGGCATTAATGATATTTAATTAATTAAAGGTGATATTATAAAGTTATAAATTAACTTTATAAAAGTGGGGCCATTTAATATTAATGAGTAATTAATACCTCATTAAAAGGGTACGTGTAATGTCCCCATTTTTATCACTACATCTTCCAGTGACTGTTAGCCTATTCCTGGATGCTCGTAGGCTAGTCAGAGGCAGGATTAGGGTTTCCAAATGCTTGGAGGTTTTCTTTGAGGATTCAAGGGTTTGCATGTTGGAGTTTTGCAGTCTGGTTGCGAGATTCTTTCTGGGTTTTCAGAGAGCTTCGCAGTGGTATGACATGCAATTGAATCAGAGAACTTTTCCGGACTTACTATTTTTAGTAAGTTATGACGGCTGCATGTTGGAGTTTTACAGTTCGGATTCTAGATTCCTTCTGGGTTTTCAGAGAGCTTTGCGACAGCGTGACATGCAACTGAATCAGAGAACTTTTCTGGACTTACTATTTTTAGTAAGTACGACGGTTGTTCGGATTGTGGTTAAAATGAGTTTGGAACAACTTACTATTTTTAGCAGTATGCTATTTTTAGTAAGTTCTATTTTTAGCCGTACTATTTTTAGCAGGGTTTTTGCAGTTCACTTCAGTGGTTATATCTGGCAGGTCAATTTGAGCAGTTTGGTCTCCAACACCCTTGGTGCTATTTTTGGCAGTGTTTCAACAACTTGGTATTATGGCTATTTCGGGCAGGGCAGTATAGTCAGTTGGTCTCCAGCATTTGAGGTGATTATTTCGACGAGTTTGATATTTGATGAAAATATTATTTTAAGTGAAATATTTTTACTAAGGCTTCGTACACCCAAATGGAGAGATAAGTTGGTTTTATAAAAAAGAGCAAATTTTATAAGGTTTCTCACTTAAGTATTTTGGACACCATACTTGGAGAAATATTTGAAAAGCATTTCACTTTATTAATTGGGGCGCCTAACATTCCTTTTATTGGCATTTTAAATAAAGTTTTATCCTCCTTATGTTTGGATGCCAAGTTATGGAAAATGAAGTTTGAAATGAAAGGCAAATGTCAAAGTGAATTTGAATGTGAATCTCATGGGGGCGACCTAATTGGAGGGAAAGGAAATTTGAATTCAAGGTTGGAGAAAGTTATAAATAAGAGGCTTTGCTCTCTTTTTCAGCATCTTGAGTTTATTGCAAAGTTATGCTGCCGGAATGGTGGCTGAGTGCTTCGGGGAAGGCATACCCCCTAGCTAGGCTTGACTTCTTGCTTGAAAGATAGCAACTAGTTAAGATAAGTTTGTCTATGTTCTTTGAATTGAGCTTGAGCATATTGTAGTTGATGTGTTTTGCATTTTACCAGTTTTTCAGTGTTGCTGAATCTCTTCAGCTGATTGTAGTTTTCATTCACATCTTGCAAAATAAAAATAGTGTGGTTCTGGATGCTTTGCCTAATGGTTTCTTTGCTAGGGCCGACCCTACTTGCTAAGTTTCAGAATTTAATATCAAGTGTGGATTTTTTAAAGGTAAAATTGCCCTTTCTAGAGGGGCGCACTTTGCTGGGAGTGTCTTGGATTCCGTGCAAATAAATGAAGGCTGTTTGAGTGGGTTTTGATGTCTAGTCTTGGTCGCCATTATTATTAGAGTGTTATGCATTTTACTTCATGTCTTTTGGTTGGATTTTGAGCAAGTTATGAGCAATTTAGTGAGGTTACATGTTGCTGGTCTGCACAATTTCAGTCACTGTCACAGTCATATCAGGTTATGAGAAGTCACCTATTGAGTGGGCCTGAGTCTAGGGAGTCAAGATTGATTATGGGGGAGTGCCTTTATGTTATTGCAGCATTATATGACTTCTAATCATGTGTATTGACAGGTTCTCTATTTCATTGTAAGCTGAACAGTAGTATTGTCAGCAATACTCATCTTTATCTAGCTCTTACAATTCCCACGATCGTGGAAGAGACTGGCCTCCTTTCAGTCTATAGCCTTAAGTTTCCATTTCTTGCATCACCCACTGAACAAGTGGAAGAGGCTGGCTTGCCGCCTATTTATTTACTGTATTGCATTATTCATCATATTGCTGATCGGCTGAGCTGTCAACATACTCCCGCTGAACAAGTGGTCGAGTTGCATCTCTAATTTCAGTAATGTACTTTCCATTTCAGTCCTCCCGCTGAATAAGTGGTTGAGTTGATTGTATCTCTTCAGTTACTATTTCAGCAGTTTCGGTTGTACTAATGATCCCCTTTTGAGTATGCTTTCACCTTGCCCGCAGTGGGATCTGGGTTGATCAAAGGAAAGGGTTCCCTTCAGTTGATTGAGTTTTCCATTAACGTTAACGGGTGAATTGAATTGTGGAAGAATTGGAAAAAATTGGACCGGTATATTTTAGTACGCCATATTATGAGCTTATATTATTAAGTCAATAACAAAAAGCTATTTGGAAATATATTTTAAATGCATCAAAAGCTACACGAGTCGAATGGTTTTGGAGAAGTATAAAAAGCACTTCAAAAACAAAATTGACTTCAACTATTGAATGCTTGAATTTGTTTTTTGTGAGTGCTTTGGGATTTGTGAGGAAAACCAAGGGTTTTCTGCAAGTTTCACCATTTCCAGCATTGGAGAACAAAAACTCTTCATTGTTTGTGCAATTTTGAGGCTGTGAGAGACCAATTGAATCATTGCCTGAGTGTGAGCTTCATTCAGGAGTCCAATTCGTGCATATTTGTGAAGATTCATACAAAGTTTGAGCAGTTGCATTGAGGAAGTGTTGACGGGTGTTTTATGACCGCACCAACACAGAATAAAATGTCCAACAGTCACTCTATTCTCTCCTGATCAAAGTATTTTGCATGCTAAGATTGCGTGAAAGATCATGCGTTCAACTCCAAGGTTCCTTTTATCGCGAATAGACTCAGTTGGTTGATGTGAATATGTTGGGTATTCCAAGGGGACTTACGTAATTGTTCAACTTCATGAAGCAGATGAAAGATTTGATGGTGATGCTCTAGTTTCTAAACTAACCGGGAAATCCTAGATTTAAAAGGAAAAGGGGTAGGGATTCTACAATCTATTTCTAAAGGGTGGAATGTGAGGACTGACTTCGACAATCTTCAAACCAGACTTGCTTCGCCTCCCCCTTCGGACAACTCTGACAAAGTTGGTGCAATCTTCAAAGGGTGAATAAGATGTTCAAATTATGATTCAACATGGATACCCCATCACAACAATGCAAGTGAACACACGAATCACAACCGAAGTTAAGTACCAATATTCCAGTTGACCACGCAGGGCAAACTTACCATCAGCAAGCCCGCTAGTGGTATGGATAAAGAAAGACTTGTCCAAACCAAACGCCACACTCCACAACTAACAACTACTTGCATAAAATAAAGTCTACTTTACTCTAATCTATTTGAATTGGAAAGACGAAAAAGTCTTGTCAACTGCTCACAACAAAAGAAAGAATCACCAATCAATGAAAATCTTTATATTATGAGAGTCTTACACAACAACCTTTCACAAAAACCTTCAAAGGGAAAGCTTTTCTTTCCTTTTTAAACTAAGCTAACTCCTAGCTCTACTCTCTAACTTCTATCTCCAATTCTGTCTAGTCTCTGATCTAATTTCTATTCTATCTCTAATTTTTTTTTACAAATGAGGGGGGACGCCCCTTTTATAATAAGCCCATCTCAGTGGACGGCTCAGATTCAATTACAATGAAGGGCTCAGATCGAGCCACATATGCCCTAATTAGGGTTTTTGCCCTAAAAACCGCCACAAAGAGGAGTGGGGTAATAAATGAACAGAATATTCTCCACTCCTATGCAAGAACCACTATGAGCAATTAATGCTCACTATCTTCCTCCAGAAGATCCTCGCCTAGAAAGACTTTCTCTGCCATGCCTGCCAATTCTGTTGCGTTAGGAGGAGGCAAGCACACAACAACACTTCGTTCAAATCCTCCTTGCAAAAAAGTTCTTCTTCGTTAAGTCCTCCTGTTGCTTTCATTCTTGGATGCATTTCTCTCTTGTAACTTTCGCATTTCTTCAGCTCACTGCCTCGGGCATATTTCGCCCCCTTTTGCACCAGATTCTTAATGCCTTAGACAAATCTTCAATGCCTTTTCCTTTTCCAAAGTCACCTCAAGTCCTCACGCCTTGGCTCCGGTGTTCATCCTGCAAAACAAAAGAGAGGAGCATCAGAACACTTATAATATAAATTCACTTTACTTACCTAATTTCCATGTTCTGACTGATTGATCTCCGGATGTGATAGAGTTCATCATTTCCAGCAAACTTCCATAATTTTTCAACATCTGGGTGCATGGTGTTCATTTCATGAAGTCTTCTCTAAGGGTGCATTCACCATCTCGTGCCTGGAGTTTGTGCCTTAGGAAATATTTCACCTTGAGGATGCATTTGAATGCTTGATGCTCGAGCTTTATTTCATCTTCAAATTCTTCGTGTCTTAGACAAATTTCATCTCTTTCCCGTGAGTGTAGTTGACCACTTGTTGTTTCATTTTCCCTTTCCTTAGACAATTTTGTTTGCTTTATAAATTCCATCCACTGTACTCTAGGCGTTCATTTTGACATCACCAGCCGAGGTACTTTTTTTGTAAAAACACTTCTCTGCCTTAGAAAATTTATTTTCGCCTAGGAAATTAATTAAATGGGTGCCAGGCAAAAATATCCATCAAAACAACGCAAGCAAGGTGTGGAACAATTTCAAATCATCTCCCAGTGGGAAATGTCCAATACCCAGAAGAAATTTCCCCTCGGAACTCATCATTTCCATGTGTATCCAGATGAAGGGGTAAGTTTGATTTTTATTACTTTTGAAAAATAATAAAATTTGCTAAGGTTGATTCCATTTTATTCTGGACGTATTCCACACCTGCAGTCTTCATTTTTTTATGCCTTGGCATTTTTCTTGCTTCCCTGAAGAAATTCTCTTCCTGCTTACGGGCACAACTTCACCTTGCACTTAGAAAAATTACCTCCTCTAGGCGTGTTTCACATTTTGCCTTAGAAAAAATGCCTTAGGAAAATTTTAAATTTAATTATCTCATCCCTGGGCGCACTTTATCAACACATGCCTCCACCTTAATTCCCTAAGTATTTCCCACGCCTAGAAGTAATTTTCTCCCTCAAGCCCCAACTTCCTTGGGGCGCATTTCACATGTGCTAAAGGAATGGGCGCATATAGCATATGTTGGAGGAACTTTCTCTTGCTTGGCGCATTTGTGGGTGGTGGAGGAAATCCACGCCTTAGAAAGTTTTTTGTGCTTTTCCATGCCTTGGCGCATTTCACATAGTAAGGAGAAATTTCATTACACCCTTGAGCGCATTTCACTAAGCCTCTTGCCCTGAGCGCATATGGGACTATGTGGAGGAAATCCTCCACACTTAGAAAAAAAAATTTAAACACCACGCCCTCCTTGCCTATATCTTGGGCGCATTTCACTAGTGGTGAAGGAATCACTATCAACTTGGGCGCATTTGAAGTGTTTTACTTCCAAGTGATGGCGCATTTAGGGGGGTGGGAAGGAATTCCCATGCCTTAGAAACTTTTCTCAAGTGACCTCTTCATGTTGGGCGCATTTCACCTAGGGAGGAGGAATTTTTATACTTAAACTTTTTACGCCAACCCTTGTAGCCTTGCAAGCTTGGGTGCATTTGGGGGCATGAGAAGGAATTTCAAATGCCTTAGAAACTTTTTGAATCAGCAAACCTCCTTGGTGGGCGCATTCTGGTAGGGGAGCTTCAAGTTTCAACACTTAGAAACTTTTTATATCATCACCTTCTTTGAGGGTGCATTTGAGGCTTCTAGCTTCTACTTCCAATGCCTTAGATATTTACCTTTTACCCTCCTTGTAGCCTTGGGCGCATTTAGCATGTGTTGGAGGAACTTCAACATTTCAGATATTTTTCATTCTTCTCCTAGACTTGGGCGCATTTCCCACATGCTGCTTCCATTTTGATGCCTTAGAAACTTTTTATGTCACCACCTCAACCTTGGGCGCATTTAGGGGGCTGTGTAGGAATTTCCCAAGACTTAGAATATTTTCCCTTGTGATTTCTCCACCTCGAGCGCATTTGAGGTAGGGTGGAGGAATTTCTCACGCCTCAAGAACTTTTCTGCCTTGCCTCCCTTTTCATTGCCTTGAGGGTGCATTTGAGAGGTGGTGGAGGAATTTCTCATGGCTCAAGAAATTTTCATCAAGCATCCTCCACCTTGGGCGCATTTGGAGGAGTCCTCAGGAACTTTTGATGACTTGAAAGATTTTCCATGACCAACTACTTTTAGGGCGCATTTGCCACCTTCTCATGCCAATTTCAACTTGAAAATCTTCAACGCCTCAGCTACCTCTTGCCATTCTATTTTTAGCAAATTTTGGAGAAGTGTGACTCTTCTTGGCTTTTCACTCGTTCTGAACCTGGAGCTGGCGTGATATGTTTCTCGTGACCTTGCTACCTTGTTTATACCCGTTGCCCAAGCTCATTTTCTATTTTTAGCCCGCCTGCTATTTTTAGCAAATCCTAAAATTGCTCGTCTTCTGCAGCTCCGTTTGACATGAATTTTTCACCACGTGGTCCTTGATGACCTAAATGTCCTGTTCACACCTGCCTCTGGCACAGACCTGCTATTTATAGCCATGGAGTGACTTACTAAAAATAGTAAGTATTTCGATTGTGCTTGAATTTTGCCAGTAGGCAGCCTGGAAGATGTTGATTATGGTGGTGTGCTTCGTTTTGACTATTTTGTATTTCATTCCTCCTATTTTTAGGCATAGCAATGGAAACCCTAGTCTGACTTGCATGTGCTCCGGACTGTTTCCACTTGGCTCGATTTTTGTTGCCTGTCATTCTGCTTGCTGAACTGAAGTGTTGGGTAGCTGCTATTTATAGTAAATGTCCAGAAAGTGGTTAATCTAATGTCGGATGAGTTTGCATATCACAGTGCTCGTGGAATCTAAAAAAACCCAAAAAATCCCAGAAAACTGGTCAACATGCGGGCACTGGCTAAAAATAGTAAGTCCCTGAAAACTGATCCATTCCGCTTGCATGTCACATCACTGCGGAGCCCTTGCAAAACCCACATGGAATATCCGGACGTGCACTGAAAATCTTTGCATGCAGACCCTAAAAAGAGCCTCGGAAGGCTATACCGTTGAAAGTCACCATCTTAGTTTGCATGTTATACCATCACGAAGGTCTTGAAAAACCTAGATTGATCCTCCAATCATGCATTGGAAAATCATATGTTTAAACCTTGAAAATGGCCTCTGAAGGCTGGCTGCTGAACTGCTAAAAATAGCCAGTTGTCTGAATCTGTTCAAATTCCTCGTGTAGGCACCCTGAAGTTGCCTAGATGTGCTGAAGTAGTTAGAATCCCGAAATCCTGAGGAACGGGCCTCCATATTAGGTACTTACTAAAAATAGTAAGTTATCAGATTTCAGTAAGATTTCAGTGGGATCCTGCCTTGAGCCTTCTGACTGTACTGCTGCACTCAGATTTTACCTTGATAACTCTATTTGACCTCAAACAAACTTGAAGGATAGAAACCCTAATTTCACAGACTTAGCTGACATTTTCAACCTAGGTCAAACGGCAGGACATCCTTGGAAGGACAAAAGATTGGAGATAGAGAGAACCAAAGCCAAAAGACCATAATGGAGCAAAAAAATTGGGGGTCCCCATTTGAATGGGGCGATGTCTGAAAAGGTCACAACAGGAAGGATGAATCATTTGAAGCTGCTTAAATAATTGTTTGCAACACTTTCTTAGAAGACGTATGGTGCAGGAGCACCTAGAAGAATACCTAGGCAAATACTAAGAAATAGGAAGTAAGTTTGTTTTTTTATGCATTTATTTGAGGTCATGTTGACCATTGCATTTGAGTGTGTGACTTACCACGATACCTTGATCAGGAGCTATCAGTAGTGTTTAAGTTGTGAGTTTAGACACTCAAGGTTGGTAAGTTCTAGTATTTAGAGTATTTAGAAATAAAGCCCAAAATGTTGCTTTAAGCAATTTTGGCCTAAGGTGGTGGTTATGTCCGACCAAGGGGAAGGATAACCACCTTTTGAAACTTTAAAAGGAGTGCCTCGACCTGTTTGAAGGGTTGGAAGGCTTTGTGAATGTTGAAAAAAAGTTTGTAATTTGACAATTTTCATCAATGGTAATCGAGGATAGTAGAGAATAACTGAATTTCCTGTGTTGTGTTCTTGGTAGTGTGTTCATGAATTAATCAGGCATCTTGTTATGTTTGGAACGTGATGTAATTGTTCTTGAAAGCTTTGTGTGGACAGTAGTTAATCTTTCGCATCATTTATTAGTTGATTTCTTTGATAGACTAGTTTCTTTCCATTGTTGATCAGACTGGTGAACTGTTAATCATGGAGACTTAGACCTCTGTCTTCCACTATACCTGGTGTATAGTCTGTGGGGAATGAGGCTAAGCTCCATGCCTATACATAGGTTAGGTCTAGGAGTCTTTAGGGGTCGAGTAGCTATGAGGAAAGTCACTTCCTAGGCGAGCTTGGCAATGCCCGACTAGGAAGGACAGTGGAAAAAAAGAGCATAACTTGCAGGGGTGGCCTCTTCTTGCAAAATCCCATGGTAGGAAATTGGAAGGGGGTCTTACAAAGGCTTGGTAACAAGGAGGAGGTCCCAACAGTCCATTTGGGTCGAGAACTCTTTGACAGTCCCAAATCGGGTGGCCAGGAAATGACAACCAAACCCTAGATTTGCTAATTTGGTGGAAAAGCCTGTGTACAGCCAGACAAGGCACAAGACCTTGGAAATCTCGAAGAGATTGGTATCAGGTTCAAGAATCCATGGAAAAGATTTGAGGTCATTTGGAAAGGTTTGGAGCAAATTCCATTTTTCTTGGGCTAGGAGGGCCAAAAGGGGCTCTAGGCTTGTAGCCTTTTTAACCCAAATTGAGGGTTTGGGAGAAGCGATGGTGAAATGGATTCTAAGGTTTGTTCAAGCAACCTAATGGGATGCTAGGGAGCATGACAACACATCTTTACACCCCTGCAAGCTTTTAGTTGAGTATTGAGGGTATTTGGCCTTTAGGGAGGATTAAGGGTCAAGGGTGAAGCAGAGTCAAAGCACCAAGATTGGATTGAATTGTGTATTATGGTTGGAAGAGGGGATGGCCAGTAGAACCAAGGGTAACTGAATTTGTGTCAGGACCTATAGGTTGAGTGGTGGAGGAAGCCACCAAAGGGAATTGCTGAGGTGAGACCCGGAGCATGGAATTGTGATTTTTCCATCCATTCCCCTTTTACACCAACGTACTACTGCTTCTTTGCCAGGTTGTACTATCTTGGCCAGGCATGTGAATGCATTATCAAAGCAATTGGGCTCTTAAGCCTTTCTCATCACCAGTTTGGGTGACCTTCTCAATAAAAACTAGAGGTGTGATTTCTGAGGAAGAGAGGCCATGATTGCATTAGTTGTTGGACACATCTCTCAGGCTGTACAACCTTCTGCATTCCAGCCATACTTTCTCTTGTGGCTGGCGTCATTCTTCTAGGGAAAAGTGCTTGCCCCTTTTGAGTGCCATCTCCACTATCTTGGGCGGTGTCATCATTGAAGGCATTTTTGAGGTGTTTTGAATTGAACAAGGGTATCACACCAGCAACTCGATTATATATCAGATTTATCAATTTGCTGCCAGCAGTCTTAAATAAAGTATTTGCAAGTTTTGCTATTATTGAGGTATGCCCTTTATGTAATAGTCAAATAAAGATACGAAGCTCCAATTTGGGGGTCACTTCGAAAAAAAAGGGAGGAAATGATTTATGATGATAAAAATTGGAGTGATTTGACTCAGATTTTGAAGTGTGACTTTTTAGAGCATGAACAGAGGAACAAAATAGGCATAGGGTAATGAGATCACGGATTAAGGGTCTTCGCTGGCTGGTGAATGTGAAAGCACATGATGAACTGACATAGATGAAACATAACTCCATGTTGTAGCAGGACAGCAGACCTTATTTTGGGTTCAATGTATGGGAGCTATCCCCTATGATAGCATTTAATTATTAAAAAAAAAAAATAGTCAAATAAAGATAATCATTGAAGAATAAATGAATAAAGATTTCCGCTTTCAGCATTTGTAATTGCTTAATCTTTTCTAGATAGATCTTTATTTCCTAGCATTTGTTCTTGCCTAGCATTATTTGTGAAAAAATACAAAAAATTCATATAACTCCCGAAAACCTCAAAAAAATTTCAAACATTCAAAACAAAACAAATTGCATCATTCAGCCATCAGTTTCAGTAGTTATAACATCTAGTGTTTTGTGATGTACCAACACTCTGCTGATCTGTTTCTCACTGAGTTTCGTAGATCTCATTTTGTTTCAGTTTGTGTTTGCCCTTTTTGGTACTGAGTTTGTTTGCTAATAAGACTAAAATGGTACTAAAGAGCATATGCATACAATGGACACTTCAAGTAAACTAACTATTGAAATAACTTTGAATACATTGCTCAATTTAGTGGCCAAATATGTTTTCTTCATCACATAATAAGATGCATTCAACATATAACTTACATCAGATTTCAAGCTAACAATATCTTATATTGTATTTTAACTTACAGCCAAACATCACTGTGAATAGTGACTTGCTATAGTACCCGCACTCAAAGAAATGCTGATTTCTCTTGAAAGACGAGCTTCTCCCACCAAAACTTTGCATGGAAAGCTTTCTAAGACAAGGGCGCCCCTTTTTGGAAAGATTGCAGCCACCAAAGAAAGGCGTTTTATTTCCTTTTTCTGTTACAAACCCTCAAGAAAACGCAGCTGGCTGTAGCTTCTTCAAAACAGCCCCAAAGTTCTTCAAAATGCAAAACAGCTCCCTCAAAAAGTGATTGAAGACTATGGCGGCTCAAAACCCACTCCAACTAGCTGGAATAACCTGTAAACAACAACTTGTAACTTCTAAAAGAAGCCACCAAAAACTGATCAACAACTTTAAGGTGGTGTTTCACACCCTCAAGCAGCTCCAAACGAAGAACCAAACCCCACCAGGCTCACCCACTGCAAGAAATCAGGAATCCCTAGTCTCCTTCTTCCTCCAAAGCAACACTTCCAAGTTTCTTCAAGCTAAAATCATTCATCCATGAAGAGGGTCGAAATTCTCCTTCTATTTATAAGTTTTTGCATTAAAAAACACTATTCATAAAAGTGAGCACTATTCACTTAAGTTATTTCTTTTTTCACTTTAGAAATGAATAGTAACTGAAAAATATAAAGTGACCTCTTCCTTTTGAAGACACATGGTCCCTAGGCCGAGGATGGTGAAATAGAAGGTGAGTATCATAAATTTAAGCACAAGTATGCTGCCAAACGCAACAATTCACCCTGTCACCATACTCCGAAGACCCATACGGAAAACTGACGACCAAGTGCCCAGCCAAGAAACCCTCTATCTAGAACTATTAGCCTACGAGGGTCAGGAAAATAGGCTAATCCCCCAACTCTGATGCTCATGAAAAAGGGGACATTGCATGTTCTTACAAATGAAATGATGCGATCCCTTTAGCACAAATAGATTTTATAATGCGGTTCATAAATAATATTGTTAACTAAAAGGTGCGACTTCAGAATTAAAATGTGGAAAGGTGCAATTACTTTTGATAAGACAAACAATAAAACTCAGATTTCAAATGGTGCGATTCTTTACAAGGATAACAATAGAAGTCAGATTTTTAAATGATGCAATCTTTCACAAAGGTTGCAATCCTTGACCAGCATATATATATGAGATTCAAATCAGATTTGCAAAGTGAGTGAGCATGATTATGTAAAAATCAGAACAAAAGAATATTTCTCTTGTGTGAGCAAAAAGGAGATAACTTGCATCACAAAGAAGGGATAAGGAGTTGAGCAAAGAGTAGATCTGTTGGAAGATCTCAGTCTATATTCAGATTTTCAATCAATCATAAGAGGTTGGTGCCTCTAGATTAGTCAAGGTTGGTGCCTTGCAAGAGGAAGTTGGTGCTCCTTGTAGGTTGGTGCCTACAAAATAAGTTAGGGAGTGGGTGCTCCTTGTAGGTTGGTGCCTACAAAAATAGGTTAGAGGTTGGTGCCTCGAGTAGGTTGCTGCCTACAATCATTGTAAACTTATATAAATATAAAGTACATTATTTTTACCGTGGTTTTCTCCCATAAGGGTTTCCACGTAAAATCTTGGTGTCAACTTGTTCTTATGGTTATATTCTTGCATAGTTGTTATTGTGATTGATAAAGTTTTAAATTGGTAAAAGTTGCATTATATTGATTTACCTTCCCCCCCCCCCTCTCAGTATAATTGTGTGCTCATCAATTGGTATCAGAGTAAGCCCTTCGAATAAGTCTAACAAACTTGAAGGGAGATCCATATAGGACACATCATGAGTGGAGAAGGATTCTCTTTCAGCAAGGCTCCATTGTTTGATGGGATGAATTATGCATTTTGGAGTATGAGAATGGAGGCTTATATAAATGCTTTAGGATTTGACATTTGGCAATCAGTGGTAAATGGATATAAAGCTCCTTCAACACCTCCAACGGATTTAGTAGGAAAGAAGGCAAGTGAAAATAATGCTAGAGCCAAGAATGCAATCCTATGTGGATTTAATGAATTTGAACTTGTGAAGATAACGCATTGCAAATCTGCCAAAGAGATTTGGGACAAATTGAAGCACACTTATGAAGGAGACAAGAAAGTGAAGGGAGCCAAATTGCAAACACAAAGACGCAATTTTGAAAGTCTTAGAATGGGTGAGGAAGAAAATATTGCTTGATTTTTCTTGCGTGTGGATGAAGTTGTCAACACCATTCGAGGCCTTGGAGAAGAAGTAAAGGAACCAAAAGTACAAAAAGTATTGAGATCTCTTACACCAAGATTTGACTCCAAAGTATTGGCAATAGAGGGAATGAAGGACTTGGAAACCTTAACCATGGATGAACTATATGGAATCTTAACAGCCTATGAGATGAGAACCGGAAGATACACTTCTCTACAAAAGGAGGTTGCATTCAAAGCATCCAAGAATTCAAAAGGGAAGAAAGTGGAAGATAATAATACAACAGATGAGGAAGAAACAAATTTTGTGAGAAAACTAAAAAGAGGGGCAAGGAAGTACAAGGGTAAACTACCCTTCAAGTGCTTTACATGTAAAATTGGACATTATGCAAAAGCATGTCCTTATTCTTATATCAGTGATAGTGAAGAAGAAAAGAAGTACAAGCCAAAGAAAGGAAGCAAAATTGATAAGTATCATAGAAACAACAAAAGGGAAAACTTCAAGAAAAGCCTATACTCATATAGAGATAAAGATTCTTCAAGTGACTATGATGTGGAAAGTTGTGAAGATGGATTGTTGTTCATGGCTGAAGTAATAGAGGATAATGAAGATAAGGATGAAAACCAAAAAGAGGAGATAGATCATGATCCAGAAGATTTGAGAAGAGTTGGAATTCGCTATAAGCAAGATTGAGAGGCTGAAAAGGAAAGGTCAAAGAAGAAAAACTAGATTCGAAGAAGAAAAGAAGAAATTTATGGAAACTTGGAAACTAATTTCAGACTTGAAGCTTCAAATTGAGGAAAGTAAAAGGATAGAAGATGTAACCAAAATTCGACTTGAAGAAAAAGAAAAAGAATGTGAAAATTTGGAAATTGAAATTGTTTCCGTAAGGAAAGAATTAGAGAAGACAACAACCAAGTTAAACACAAGCTTCAAGCTTGGAAAGAACACCAAAATCTTAGAAGACATCATTAATGTACCAAGTTCATCATCAAATAAAATAGGACTTGAAGAAAATCAAACACTCAAGAGAACATTGAATAAGACAATACGATCAAAAAGTTTTTTTGTGTTGAAGAGAACATTGAATAAGACAAAATCACATAAGACGAAATAAGAAAAAAGACAAAAGTTAAAGCAGTGATTATTATTTAGAGCGGCAAACAAACGTTAACAAATGCTAATAATCTGTAGTTATAAAAAGATACAATTTACTTTTGTAGAGATATGATTCACTAATGAAATGATGCGATCCCTTCAGCACAAACAAATTTTATAATGTGGTTCATAAATACTATTGTTAACTAAAAGATGTGACTTTAGAATCAAAATGTGGAAAGGTGCAATTACTTTTGATAAGACAAACAATAAAACTCAAATTTCAAATGGTGCGAACCTTTACAAGGAAAACAATAAAGTCATATTTTTAAATGATGCGATCTTTCACAAAGGTTGCAATCCTTGACCAGCATATATATATATGAGATTCAAATCAGATTTGCAAAGTGAGTGAGCATGATTATGTAAAAATCAGAACAAAAGAATATTTCTCTTGTGTGAGCATAAAGGAGATAACTTGCATCACAAAGAAGGGATAAGGATTGGAGCAAAGAGCATAATTGTTGGAAGATCTCAGTCTATATTCAGATTTTCAATCAATCATAAGAGGTTGGTGCCTCTTGATTAGTCAAGGTTGGTGCCTTGCAAGAGGAAGTTGGTGCTCCTTGTAGGTTGGTGCCTACAAAATAAGTTAGGGAATTGATGCTCCTTATAGGTTGGTGCCTCTGGTAGGTTGGTGCCTACAATCATTGTAAACTTATGAAAGGTTCCCAACCCAAATTTGATCCAATTTTTTTGAGTTTGATTTTTGATTTGACTTTGACCAGCGAAGAGGGAATTTCTTTTTCTGTTTGTTTTTGTTGTTTTATGAGTTTTTTTGTGATTTTTTGTGGTTTTTTTATTTTTTGAGGTTTTGTGCTTGGTAATTGCGAAAAATAAATAGATGCTAAAGGAACATAAATGACTGAAATAAGATTATGAATTCTGATTTTCCTAGGACAGCAAATGTAGTTTTCAGAATTAATGAAATTGAACCACCGATTACATAGAATTTGCATACCCGGAATCCAACGCTCAATTTAAGAATTTGCATACCCGGAATCCAACGCTCAATTTATTGAATATTTAATTGTTGGAACCAAAGCATATACAATAAAGATCTGATATAAAGTCTGCTCTGCTTCTTAGTGGTCTGAAAAACACTAATTTTCAGCTAGGGTTTGATTGAAAATGACACCCAAATAGTACGACCTGCTGGTGAATGCATTAAAATGATGATATTTGCTGATAAGAAGCCCCAATCTGCAATTATATTCTGATAACTCACTGCTGCAATCAATTCTAAATGCAAATTAACCTTTGATGGAGACCAATGATGCCCAAATGGAAACCCTAAGTAGATTTCCCTGTTTTGTGAACTGGGTTTTCATCCAATTCACTATCCTCCGAGGGATTTCGTCCTCAAAAGACCTGTAAGCTGTTGAAACCCTCTTCGAGAGCTCAAACCTGCAATTTGCTTTCGTCAAAATGAGAATAGAATGCCCAAAAATGAGCCCAACATATTGCTTTATAACCTCCCATGAACTTTTTTATAAAAATCAATAAAATAATCCTGCTCAAGAGGCTACACCCAACTTGAGGGTCTTTCCTCATCAAAAGAAGGGGCCACTTTTTAAAAACAACTTTGAGTTACTAGGATGGGGGCACTTTTCATTATTCCCTTTATAATTTTCTGTTATTATTCACTTTTTATTATTCCATTAAAACAAACTTTAATATTTCCAATTTATCCTTGGATTCATCAACTAAACTCCAAACTGAAAGGCTCGCAAAGCTCCCAGCTAAGCTCCACAACCCTCGATTGGGTCCCCTAACCATTCTGCTGACCTACGGGAACCCTAATAGTAGGCCAACCTCCGCTATATTCTAAGCTGCCTATGGAAGGGACATTACAACTTATATAAATATAAAGTACATTATTTGTACCTTGGTTTTCTCCCATAAGGGTTTCCACGTAAATCCTGGTGTCAACTTGTTCTTATTGTTATATTCTTGCATAGTTGTTATTGTGATTGATAAAGTTTTAAATTGGTAAAAGTTGCATTATATTGATTCACCCCGCCTTCCCCTCATAGTATAATTGTGTGCTCATCATAAAGATCCCTCATCCATCCCTAGAAATTTCCCTAGTGTGTTCCCAATAGCTTCAAAGAAAGATTCAAACCAAAAATGTAATGGGAGATTCAAAAGCCTTACCCAAAGTGGAACCATCCCAAAAGATTCGGTGGTTGGATTGAAAGATGGATAACATGGCTTCAACATTAGCATGTATTTGTCCTCCCAACTCCATTGGTAATCACAAAGCACAACATTCTTGTCCTTCACATTGTCAAACACTACGACAAAAAACCCTTTTGCACTAGGGTAAATTTGCACATCACCTTCCATGATTGGGCACCATGTATCCATTATCCATTGATGTAAATTTGCTAAGCATGGCCGTAAACCCCAAATTTTGCCTATTAGCCCTAGTTCTGCAAAATACCATGCGTTTTCTGCTAGTTCATTTTCTATCTCTCCATCTATAGAGAATTAGGGGGTATCCCCAACACATTGAAATGGGTTGGGTTCCTTCTCCTTGGCGGATACCATCAAACCCTCCTCCATTCTATTCATTTGCCCCCCATTTTCTGTGCACCCAACCTTTGGCATAAAATTCTACCTGGAACGAGCCCTTGCTCTTTGGTTTTGGTTGCTCCTGAAACAACCATTCTGCAACGCTACACCTCGCCCCCCTTTCATCTTCAATAGAGCTTGACCATCCTTCACCACTGCTGCATAAGGACGACATCTTGGACCTGCAAAATTAGAAATAAATCACCCCGCCATGTCGTAGGAAACCCTAGCCGCAACAGTTGAGGACAAGTGTAGAGGCGGCATCGTGAAGTATTATATAGATTTCATCTTAGGCCTTATCTTCTCTCCCACTTTTTCTTGGGCCCAATATTGTTGTTTTGTTAGCACACCCAATCTTATCGCAACCTTACATTTACTTCCCTGTAGGTCTAACATATGATCTTGCATCAAACAAAATGTGACATAGATGCACATAAAAAAGGTATAGATAAATCCATCTTTACAAGGATGCCTTTTCCCTTGGGTCTTGCACTCAAACATTACACCAACAAGAAGCGCAATTGTACATGCCAATATGAATGCTTACATTCATTGAAACAATGGTCTTCATGTGTAGTGCCTTCACAACTTATCTATCATGACAAATTTGTTAGTGTTTTCATTTGTCTCTTTTATGTCAACACAAAACAGAACAATGAGTTAGGATAAGCCTTTCTTCAAATTAGAAGGGGAAGCTCCCTTGTAACAAAATTAAACCCTAGAACTCTAAACTATTGGTCTTTAGTATGCACTACAAACAAACTTAAATCAACACTTGTCTTTTTGGTTCTCGAGAAAGGGTACAAGGTTCATCAGCAGTTCTACTCAAGATGAGAGATTTTTATATCTTTTCTCTTGAAATCTAATACCTACTACAGCTAACAAATGCTTACACTCTCTAGTGAAAAGAAAAAATTAGAAAGCATAGGTATAGTGCAATAATTGCATTGGAGACAATAATCATAATTCAACAAACAAATTAGATGCTATCATATTCAAAGCTACAATAGCTTCTTTGATGAAACCTGCAATACAAAGATTCAGCATAGAGATGAGGTTCTAATTTCCAATAAGAGTTCTTAGTCTTAACATTTTGTTTTTTGTCAATTGATATCATGTGGGCTTCATGGTCTTATGCAATCATGTATCTTTTGAGGCACTTAATCAAGGATCTTATGATTCTTTTTGTATTCTTGGACCAAAATTAAGTGTGGATGGTTACCCTTTTAGCAATATTAATATCTTACCTCTTGGATATTAATTAATTGTGCCTTTCTTAACGTCAAATTCAGATAATTGAATGCTTTGTGTTATTTTATTCTATTGGGAGGGTTCTAGATTGGCTATCTTGGTGCATTGCCTTTTGGATTTGTTTTGGCAGAGGTTTTTCTCCTTTTCTCAGTAATTTTCAGTAGTATTAAGACAAAAGAGCTGGTCTACTTTGTAGTTTATTCTTGGTTAGAAGCTCCTTAAAGTTTTCCATTGTGATGAATGGAATGGGGGTACCATCTCAGTCAGATAGTTCAGAATGTCGTTAGGCTTAACCATCATGAATAAGTCCACTAATGAAATTGATCTTATTTATTTATATTTGGTGTTTAAGTGAAAAATTTGAAAGAAAAAAATTATAGAGGATAGTCAGAAATGACAAAATGTTGGATTCCCAATACCATCTAGTCTTGAACTGTCTATTATTTAAAGGAATTGTGAAATGTATTATTGCTAATTGGTGTTCAAGGCAGTTTGCACTAAGGCATGCAGAAGGAAAAACATATGGTTTGGCTAAAGTGTTTAGACCTAGGCCTGAATAATGTTTAGGCCATGGCCAGAATCCTTAAGTTTTTGTTTGTTGCTAAGTCCAAGAACTAAGGCTTGAAGGCTTGCAAGCTTCGGTCTGAAGGCCATTCCTGAGGTTCTCGAGGACTGAAGTCTAAACACTTAAATATTATTAGGCTTGGTTAAGCCCAAGGACCAGCATCATGATATATAATATAACTATATTTGCCTCAAGTCCACCTCATAAGATTGAGGCCAAAATAAATAAAAGCTAGTTAATGGTTAAACTTGAAGAGCAAGGCTGGAAAGCTTATGAATTTTCTTGAGGGCACTGTTGAGGACCACGGCTAGAGGGCTTAAATGCCACCTTGTCATAAGCACAAGATTGACACAATTCTTATTTCTCATAAATTGAAAATTGCTTTGGAAATCCAATAATTACTATTGTGTAGGATAGGTATAATGACTTTGGTTGGATTTCTTATAATATACCCACCCCCAATCTTAAGCCCCTTTGAGTGCATTAAACAATGACAAGCATAGTTGCTATATGTTGCGCAAGGAATTTTACTAAAGTGTTTAGACCTAGGTTTGAATAATGTGTAGACGATGGCATACATTCATATATACAAACATACATACATATGCATGCATAGTTTTGTATCTGGAAGAATTGAATTGGGGTTGAAAATGTACAATCAATAGCCGGAATGAAACCAGAACTATTTAATAGCTGCCCCTTCATACTCCCATAGAATTGTAGGGGCCCCCATCCAGGCATATGGGCCCCCACAATAGATAGGCAGAGGTGGGGGTGGAGTGGATAAGGGCCCCATAACCATTGACTTTAAACTTAAAGATTTTGTGTACCTGGAATTTCTAGAAAATATGTTTGCTTGCTGATATGCTTGGAATACTTAAGAAAATTTAAGGATTTGGGACTTCACAGGTAAACATATACCATGTCCAGATACAACTGTGATGTTTTTTTATTCCAATTTTTTGAGCCTTCTTCAAGGCTTTTCTTTCAAGTATAACTACAATAAAGATGTTTTGTGCATATTCTCGCTTTCCACTCTGGTAAGTAACTAACGAAATCTTTGATTGCTTTGACTCTTTGAGATCAGAAATATTTTCTTAGACTGTTTAGGTCAGTTTTTCAATTTCTAAACGATTATACCTTTATAAGAAAAATATGACAGGACTTCTTGTGTAGAGTAATGCTTTTCAGCGGGAATACAAAAAATTATAATGGAGATTCTTTTAGCCTTAGACATAACTCTTCTATACTTTTACAGCAAAAACATTTTCCTATGAATTCAGTTCTTGCGAAAGTTTCTTCTTCATATTTGGTGGTTCATATTACAGCATATGTTATTCATAGTAGGGTTAGTAGTGCAATGTTATCAAGCTTTTTGCATCAATGCAAAGTTGCAAACAATGATGTATCTTGGTTAAATTTAGTGTTTGACATCTACATGTAGGTTGGTGCACGACTTCGAAAATTTGTTGGACATTACTGAGCATTTTGACAATAATAGTGATGTTGATTGTATTCCAGAGTCTCTGTTGAATAGAATAATGGTTTGTCCAAAGATGTTTGCGGACTCTCTTTCAAGGTGTATGTATTCTGAATCTTCGTAAGTATATCAATTTTCACAAGGAGTCCTAGTTTTGGAAGGGATTTTCAACTTAGAATTGGTTTGGAGTTGTTCATAGCTTCTCTTTTAAGGTGCATTTTAAGACATAAAAGCATCTTTCATATTGTGGTTGATTTAAATAAAAGATTTTCTAATCCAGATCCTACAGATATATTGACAAACATTGGTATAATCCTGTTAAAAATCCTTTGAATTCATTTATATTGCAGCAAACCATATATTATTTCAGCACTTAGAATGTTATGCATGGTCTCAGAAATATTGTTTTAACTTTTATGCTTCTGACTTGGATAAAATAATCTTTCCTTCAGCACCAATGAATATTGTTGAGCACAGAAATCAACTGCAGGTCAGTTGCCTGACGGTAAGTTCTTATGGACAGTTTCTTTTAATATTTATCTTTATTTATTCTCTCCTTTCAGCATTTTTAATAGATTGCTTTATCTTCATGTATATATCTTGACTTTACATTGCTTTCTTCTGATTCTTGCCATTCTATTCCTGTGAATTTTACAAGATCTCTGGTGTGCTTAGTTTTGCACCCAAAGAAGAGAATCAAGATTTTGGTCTGGCAGAACTGAATCAAGATGTTAATGATAATGGTAAATGTTAATAAAAATGGAATGCACAAGTTTAATAAATTGAGTCTTTTGTAGCCAAAGTAAAATGCTTTGTTTACATTTGTTATGACCTGCTAAATGGAATGTCTGTAAGAAATGCTTGCCAATTAAAAAGATTTTACAATGAAACGTTGGCTTCACTATTATAGACTCTATCCTTTCTGTCATTTGCCATTTGTATTGAAATACATTCAATTTATTTACTGAAGTTTCTTATACTGCAGAAACTAGCCACCCTATTCATGATCAGGAACAAAGCAAATTATCCTCTGAAGATGCTGCAAAACATGATCCAATCTTGAGGAATCTCTGCAGTGAAACTCACATGCTTGGTGTCAACTGGGATGATATTTCTTGGCAACAACAGGAAAATTGGTCAAAAGATGATAGGAAACCTAACTTATTTGTTAGTGCAAATGTTTGTTCTGTCCCAAAGAATGGTGAAATGCTGCAGCAGAGCATTTGTATTCAAGACATTCCAATGAATGATTTTCAAGAACCAGAAGAGTGCTCTATGCCAACAAAACATGTATTTGAGAAACATCATATGCAAAACTCTCAACATTTCCCAGTGAAAAAGTGTGATGTACCTAACTGTCCAATCATAGAGATAATTCCAATCAACTCTGAAAAGATTGATGGGACTTTTAAAGAACTTGAAGATCAACAGGAGGATTGTTCAGAGGGATTTTTGGAAGCTGCAGATGTCATTGATGATTTTTTTGATCAGAAAACAAAGTATTCAAAAGCACCCTCAGATATTCGCAATGTGTGTGGAAATATAGAAAATTCAGCCGAGTACTCAGCCAATCAACATGATAACTTTTTGCTGGATCAAGGTATTGGAAACACTAAAGAAATATATCGTGAAAGTAGCACAGTTCAATTTACAAGTGAGGATGTCTGTGGAGTGTCAGTACAGTCAAATTCCTTCAAGGAAAAATTGGAAGACAAGAATGATGGACAAGACCATAATGGACTGAAACAGAGGAAACGATACTGCTTAGATGATTTGATAGCAGATGTGATCATGACTGAGTGCCAATTTCATCAAAAGACTTTGTTTCATTTTGATCTTGCACCACTTTCCTCAAGCTTGGCAGCTCAAATTTATTCCTTATATCATCAAGAATTTATAACAACTATCCATTTCAAAAAGCTACTGGAAGCATCCAAAGGTAAACATTGTCCTTGTCCCATCTTTTATGTAAATGGGATAGTACACAGACAGTCCTTGTCCACCTATGTTGTGTGTTTCAATACATCTAAGTTTCTAACCATATTAGAGTCTGTTTTGGTTAGGGTTTAATTAGGAATGAAATGCTTAATTTAGTGGTCTGACTGTTCTTCATGTACAAGGGTTACAGAATACTTTATCTTTGAATTTTCATACAATTTGACAGCATGTATGTCAGAGTTAAATTGGAAATGTAAGTTGACAAATGCAATGTTTAGAGGATAAGACAACTGAAAGCACTTCCATGTAATATAATATTCAAAGCTTCCTTTTCTTGAGCAGAATACATTTCAGAAAGAACTATGTACAAAGAAGATTACACCAATGTCTGAAAATAGAATTATATCTTCTTTCATTTTTCTAGGCATCTTTTTCCTTTTGCAATGTCTTTGGGTCTGTTGATATCAACAGTTTGGAGCTCACATCATCTTTATTGGTTATTTCAGAAAAACAAGAAAGGAAAAAAAAATACTACATGTTTTTTACATGTTTCCAGATCAGTCTGAAGTAGCCTAGGAATCATAAGTCGATCAGGAAATATGAACAAATATATGGAGATTATCAGAATAGGGTTTATAATATTAAAGCATTATAAGTCACACTTTAAAAAATATGAATAATCCTTATAACAAGATTATGTTTAAGTTGACTTGCAATGTGAAACTTGTGCCTCATCTAACTTGTCATTGGAAGACTCCAATCTCATTAGTGATCATTGGATCTTTGGTCCAGCATGGAAAAAAGCATCTCAAAGACAAATTTTGGTTTTAACATTGAGTTATAATGAGACCTTTGTTTTCATAGTACTTACTAGCCTAAGCTGAGTTGGGAGGGGGATTTAACTAGTTTTGAATGATCCTGGGTTGGAAGAATTGCTTAGGGTGTTTTTGTTCTTTTAAAGTGGTTTTTGTGGTGCTTTTAGTTCCACCCCTCACCTTATCTGCTTGATGTACATGCTTATTGGTTGATCAATTCCCATATTATTACCTCCCTTTTCTTCAACTCTTTTCATTTGATTCAAAACTGGAGCCAGGTTATCACCATAAATTACATTTCAGCCACCATTTTAGTGTGCAATTATTAAAGCAATCAAGAGATATATGCATATGGAACAAAAACATATTTGGGTAAAAGGTTGGTCTGTGCAGTTTTTGCCAAGTTCGAGTCTGGGAACTATGGTTTGTTGTGTTATCCAGCATTGCCTGTCTTTTTTGGTATTAGTTTTGAGATTAAGGGGACACTTTGTGAAGTCATGTGCCTATACATTTTGTGTTGTACTTAAATTCACTAATGTTCTTCATCAGATCTATTAGAAAATCTGAATTTTCTTTATCTCCCTTTTTACAACAATCAAATTAGAGGTGCTTGGTTCCTTTTCTTCTAGAGGATTTCATTCTTAGATGTAGGTCGTTCAGTGGCCCCTTAGGCCTATCAAGTTTAGTGCTTCCTGCTGCTATTAGTGTAGGAGGCACTGGACTTTCCTTGGATAGAACCAAATCACACATTGTGAGATCGCAATCCTCTTTGCTTTTAACTATGAGAGTGTACCAAACCCCTAAACCTTATTCTAAGCAAAGGAAGATTTTGTTCTTTGGTATTAAAGGGCTTTGTCTTCCCCACTATCAAGATTTATAGAGTAGATTCTTATTGGTCGTATGCAAATACAGATTTAGTTCATCTTGTATAGAGTTCTTCGGAGAAATTACATTTATTTCAAATTTGGAACATTCTACTTATCATTATGTTATGGGTGGGAATAACTTATTGTTGGTGAAGTATTTTTTATGTTTGGCTATGATCATTATGTTATATGGGTAGGAATAACTCATTGTGGGCGAAGTATTTGTTATTATTTATGTACAAAGCAGATCACACCAATGTTTACTAGATTTTTTGGTGACTGACTTGGCAAGTACTGTTGGTGAGGTGTAGATGAGTTACTGCTCATTTTTGGCTCTTGGGTACTTGCCGAGATTTAAATCTGTGGCTTTGTCATTTCCATATAGGATCTTAAATTGAATTTCCCATGTTCATGGGTCTATTTGTGCATGTTACATTTGTGAGCAAGATAGTAGTGGTTTGGTCTTGGCTCATCTCTTGCTTTGTCCTTATTAGAACTTGAGTAAACAAATCCATGTATTAATAAAATGCATGCATCATTCTACTTGTGTGGCATTGTACATTCCTCTCCCACTTCTTGTTACTATCCTCTTATGTTTTATGTAGAAGCATGTGCAAATTGTGCTCCATGCCAAAGATTTTCTATTCTACTTGTGAATGTTTCCATGATGGTCTCTATTACAAGAGTTAGGGTCAAAATCTATAGCTTGGGTCATGGAGGCAAGTGCACATCATTTACTTTTACTTTGCAATCGAAGGTTAATTGGCCTTGGATGTTAGGAGATGTTCCACAGGGAGTGTTCAATGGCTTTGTAGGATTGCCAAGTAGGACCTTGTCAATCTTTGTCATTCCACAACAAAGGTGAAGGAAAAGGTTATTATTTAGGCTGCATCCTTACTAGATGCCAATTTAGCATTTGAGATCCTTTTACCTTGTATATTGCTCATGTTTTTACACCAAACCTTGCTAATTCACATATGCGAGCACTTTGAGATCTTGCATTGGCTCTTTCATAGTGGTAGAAAATGATGTTGGTTCTTGTGGCTTGAGCCTTGCTATAGATGTGATGGTAAATAGCATTTATTGCTCATCATGTTGGTTATGTTCTAATTCACACTTTGAATAGCTTAAATGGTTGGTAAGATGGAATGCAAAGCAAAGTTAGAGAACCTATAAAATAGCATGATGTTCCAAACCTAAAAAGTATGGAAAGCTTGGTCTGAAATTTGAAGATTCAAGTTATTATCTTGTTAGTTGGCACCCCAAAGTCTGGAAAGGACTGATCAGCAACAAGTACAGGTCTGAAACAATTCGTTTATCACTTCCAGCAAGCTTCCCAAAGCCCAAGGCACTTCCACAGGACTTAGAACTGAAGTATCATTCTTATTCAACACTTAATATCGCTCTACAACACACTGTTTCAGGAAAGAACTGGTCTGATATGAATTTTCTGAGCATATGGCAGGTCTGATATGAGAACTATAGCTCTGTCAAGCTACAGTCAGTCAAGTAAATCATCCATGGTGTATACTAAATGAAACATAGGTCCTCCCAACTGAAACCACATTAATAAATCTGAGTACACCAGCAAGTGTAGTGATGGATTAACTCAGAAATAACATTACAGCAGTTGGCAACACCTGGAAATCACTGTGTGCACATACAGGCAGCCTTCATGATCATCATCTATCTCTCCAACAGGGTCCGAGTTCACTTAAATAGATTGCTGGAGTAATACAAGGTATAGGCGCCTCCCTAAGGGGTTCGATAGACTGGAAAATGGTGAGATTCACCCCAAGGAAAACCTCACGCCAATTTGCAGCAATGGCACAGCCTGCAATATGGTGACCAGCTTGCATAAAATCAGAAACTTCAAAGTAAAATCATGCAAACACTCCTCCTTGGTCGCCCAGGTGAGAAAAATACTATGGATTGGTACCCATAAAATGGTTCACAATATTCAAACAGCATATGCCCAACTGATGGTACGGCTTGTACCAGCAAGGTGTATGGCCCAGCAAGGAAACTTCAAGTATTTCACTCCATAAACTCAGTAATAAGTCAGGATAATCACATCATATAAAATGCAACTCAAACAACACACCAAAATGACCAAACCAAGAAGTGAATACTCTACTTGTAAGCCCAATGGTGACTCTAAGATGAAATCACACTCAACCAACTAGGGATTGTTTTTCAAATCCGAAACCAACAACCTTGAGAGTGTTTTCATCCTCTAAAGATTTAGGAAAGAACTCTCTGGTTCTAATCTGATAGCATAACGTCATGTTGGTGTTACAATTTGTTGGCTTTACAATTCGCACCTCTGGAGTGCGTATTGGCAACGGACAGTTATGCACAGTATTAACTACTCTTCAAATTAGGAGGGGAAGCTCCCTCTTTTGCTGATATGCGTGAAAAAGGTAAAGTATTCTAAATCCCTATCTTTTTGACTCAACTGGTAAAGGCACAAGGTTAATAAACCAAATACATTGCAGCTAAGGTTTTCTCTAATTTTGCAGATCTTAACTACAACTAGGCTAACACTAAAACTATCCTATCTCCTCTAGATAAACAAAGCAAGAGGAATTAGGAGTAGGGAATGGTATACGATAAACTTTATCTTAGGATTCCCAAGGAGGTGTAGGCTGAAATGAAGGTTATTGGAAACAACATCAAACGACATGCTAGTTATCAGGATTACCAAGGAGTTAGAACACCTATCCGAGGTGTAGGTTGAAAATAGATTACTGGAAACAAAACACTTAAACGCCAATCTTTATTTCTAAATTCCCAAGGAGGTGGAACACCTATCCGAGGTGTAGATATGAAAAAAAGACTATTAAAAACAACATCATTGTAATCTCCCCGAATTGGAGGTGAAGTTATTTAATTAAATTAATTATTTATAAAGTTATTCCAATAAATCAATATCAAAAGGATGACTTTATAATTAATTGATTTAATAAAGTGACTTAAAATAAAATGATAAATTATGAACGTCGCTTAAGGGATTAAAATAATATTCTAGAAGTTTCCTGGAAGTCAATGAGAATTCTTTATAAGGAGCTCAATGCAAGCCATTTCATCATGTCTTGAGTTATTCTATTTTCATACCTGCGTGGTAAAAACTGAGTGCTTGCATTGCCTGAGGGTTTGAAGACTGCAAGGTACTGGTTTCAGTTGTGAAAGATCAACCCTAGCTGGAAATTGTGGAGGAATCCATCTAGGGTTTCTATAGGTGCTTCATTGGAGAGTTTGACAAGTGCAATAGCTGATGTATTATTTCCCTACTGAATAAGAAGTGATTGAATGCAATAGCTAGTTTATTATTGCATTTTCCGAGGGGTTTACATTATAGCAGCAGCTGAGGTATCAGAGCTAAGATTCTGCCAGCCTGTTGGGTGTGTTACTTAGACAAAGTTAGAACTTAGCGAAGAAGAAATCTTTTGGGAAGTTTATGGAAATTATAAAGCATTAGGAGTAGATTTTCACGCTCAACTTTCATTTGCTGATTACATGGATCTTAGTATTAAGTATGATCGGAGATTGCAAAGGAAAAAAGAAAATTTGTGTGGGAAACTTTACACTGCAGGTATAAAACTTAAAGACTCATCTCAGTCAAAAGAAGTTCTTCTGAGTACTTTGGAAGAAGCTGAAGATTATCTATCCAAGGTTAGTCAATCACCTTCTAAAGCGATGAGTACAGCGTTGGCTCCATTGGTACGATCATTAGGAAAGCCAAAATTAATGAGACATCAGGGTGAGGAGATAAGATTGGCGGTTGTAACTTGCATAAGTGAAGTTATGAGGATTATAGCTCCTTGTTGGCATCACACCTCTGGAGTGCATATTGGCAACGAATAGCTATGCACAGTGCGTAATGATTGCTCTTCAAATTAGGAGGGGAAGCTCCCTCTTTTGCTGATATGTGTAAAAAAGTAAATGTTCTAAATCCTATCTTTTTGACACAGCTGGAATAGGCACAAGGTAAGAAAACCAATACATTGCAGCTAAGGTTTTTCTCTGGTTTTGCAGATCTTAACTACAACTAACTTAATGCTTAAACTATCCTATTTCCTCAAGAGAAACAGAGCATGAGGATTTAGGAGCAGGGAATTTGTATATGATAAAATTTATCACAGGATTCCCAAGGAGGTAAAATGCTCTATCCGAGGTGTAGGCTGAAATAAAGGTTATTGAAAACGACAACAAACAGTAAACTAGTATTTAGGATTCCCAAAGAGGTAAAATACTCTATCCGAGGTGTAGGCTGAAAGTAGGTTATTGGAAACGAACACTAAACGGCAAGCTCAATCACAAGATTCCTAAGGAAGTAAAATACTCTATCTGAGGTGTAGGTTGCAAACAAGATTACTAAAAATGACATCAAACGATAATCTTCATCTCTAAATTTCCAATGAGGTAAAATACTCTATCCGAGGTGTAGATATGAAACAAAGCTTATTAATCACAACAAGAATAATAACTAGGACAACAAATTGCATAACGAGGCACGCACACAATGAACGATCAAACCAACAATTATATTTAACTAAGTGAATAGATACTGAATAGCGATACTACAGGCAAGGTGGGCACAACATGTTCGCTATCACGAGAAAAAGTTAATTACAAATGAGCAAGGGTGCTCTTATTTATAGAACTTCAAGGAGTAGGGAACCCTAAAATCTCCTTGAGTTCACACTCAGTCTTGCAAGCATGCAACAGTTTATTCTCTAAGTCTAACTATATGCAACCTAGCAGTTAACCGGAAAAACTACCTTAGTTAACTATTTCTAAGCTAAACTAATTGGAATGTGCAACATGCAAGTCTTTATTGATATGAGAGTCAACTGACAACTAATATCAGTTAACTGAAACTGAAAGCTAAATGAGACCTCCAATTGTACATAGATGATTCCAAAATAGAAATGCCATGATATGTGGGACAACGAGTTAACTTGGAAAGAGGCCTCAAGTTAATTGCTATGTCTAATGTCTATCTTGAAAAGGTGAGACGTACTGATTTGTAGTTCACTGGCCATGATCTCGAGCAATTGACTCATCCACGAGGTTGTTGATAGCCTCTTCATCTGGAGGTCTGATATTCCTCTGAAGTACTTGGTGTCTTCACAACATCTCTTCACCGTCTATGATCTAACTTTGCAGCAACTTGAGCAATCCTAGAAATATGTGCACACTTCAACTTGCAGTTCACTGATTAGTAACTCTGGCGGCTCCGCAATTGGAGTGATGACCTTTGTTTCTTCTACAGCTTGACGCATTTGACGCTTTTCTTGATTCTTCTAAACGAAAGAGTGTTGCATGATGAAACCGCGAAGTTTGACTATGAACACTCTTGCTGTGAAAAATGCACACGAACTCGCTGCACACGTAGAATTCCAACGATATCAACCCTCTAAACTAGCCTCGGAAGGCAATCAGCTATACGAGGTATGAAACCATGTGGACTTTGAACGACTATGCCTGTCAAATTGTTTGAATCAACCCTTCGGATGCGCTTGATGCAAATTGGTATCAACAGTTTTTATGAAATCGTGAATTAAGATCGATTTTGTCTTGAATTCTGTCTGAGTGAATTGCATTTTGAAAAACTCGCCTTTTGATTGTGAACATGGCTATACTCTGACAACTTTTCCGGTGAGGCTAAAAATGGCTTCTGGCAAGGCTAAAATTAACTTATCGAGGGGCAATTTTTACGAAAAATTCCGAGATGTGGGTTTTGTAGAGAAAATGATTCTAAGCGAACCTAGATCATCAGAAATTCAAAAAATTGACTTTTACTCAGGCATGCAATGACTTTTCGGTGTAGAAGCTGCAAAGGGCATCAAGGCTATTTTTCCTTGAAAAATTCTGAAATATGGGTTTTGTTGGCACATGTGAGATCAACAAACCCAATTTCTTCGTTTTTCAAAGAGTTGAGTTTTAGGCCCACATGCAAAAGAATCTTTGGAAAAAAGCACAGTGCTTCAAAAACGGAAGCAATAGGGCAATTTTCTCAAAAAATCTTAGAACATGGGTTTTGCTGCTAATGCTATGTTGAATGAACCTAGATGACCAGATTTTGAAAATTCTGCCGTTTACTTTGACATGCGAGAGAAAACCTAAGAGAAGGATAGAAGAATTTTAGAGATAGAAAATAGGAATTATTATTCTGCCTTTGAAAATCATGCCTATTCTTGAATTGGATTTGATGAAGTCTGCATGCATTCAAACAATGAAGTTTGGAAAATATTTCCTCTGAACAATCTGGACCTGGCACTGCGAAGAACATTGAAAAATATCACCTATAGCACCTTCAGATCTTTTGCTTGCATGAGAAAATATGTGTTTGCTTCCACTCGTGATGAGAATAATGGATGCCCAACTCCTTAATAAATAAAATTTATGAAGAAAGGCGTCAACTTATGCTTGCAGACACCTAAAAATGGACGCCACCTTCTAATTGGACCTCAAATTTAGTTAATTGCTTGAGAAATAAGCCCTAAATTGGGCGCCACCTCCATGCACTTCAGTTAACTATGCATGCAAAAATAAGTTCATTAATTGCAAGCAAAAATTGAGTCCTGTTGAAGTTGACTTGAGAAATGCAAGTAAAGTTTTAATATTATTTAATTTCAGTTAACTAACTCCTCCATTTTGGGGCGCCCCACTCACTTAAGTTCAAAAGTCAAACTTTGACTTTAGGCGTCACCTTTCCAGACTTAGCCAAATTCATGAAAATTTCAATTTGCAAACATCACCGGAGGCTATGTTCAATCATTGACTCTGATTGACTGATGCATCTAGAAGACTGGCTGACAGTTTCATTGAAGAGCAGGATCAAAACTGAAAAGAAACTCCTAGAGGCTACAAATCCTAATTCTGACTTATGAGGCTTCAAAATCTTGGGTGCCCCCGGCCTCCAAGGGTTTTTTTTGCTTTAGACAGTCAATTTTCATGCATTTTCATCATTTTGAAGGCAATTTTGACCTCACTTCATCTCGCGTTCTTCGGCAACTGGCAGAACTTCAGAGCTGGCTGATAGGCTCACTGCAGAGCTGGTTGAATTCTAATGTTAAGTCTTCTGACCCGGTTGAGGTGTGCAACAGAAAGCTGGAAGTGTCACAGATAGGATGAGTATCTAAGATGACCCAAACAACTGCATTTGAGGCTCCAAAACCTTGGGCACCCTTGGCCTCCGGGGCCTCTAGGGGTGCTCTTGCTATTTTCTGACATTTCTGGCCATGATAAAGCCTTATGTTTGACTCTTGATTCTGGCAGTTCAACAACTCTGAATCATCCGTTGATGGATTCGTTGCGAAGCCAGACCAAGTCTAAGACAAACATCCTGGGTATCATTTGATCATAAACCTTCATTTGGTGCTTCAAAAAGTTGGGCGCCCTTGGCCTCAGGAGCGCTTTTCTACCAGGCCATATTTTCATCTCCCTCATTTCTCGTTCAATCCCTAGTTTCAGGTGCTAGACAGATCTTCTCGACTGGCTGGTAGGCTCATCACGAAGCTGACAGTATTCCAAAGAAGTCTTCTTAGAAGTGACAAATCTCAGAAAGTTGATCTGGGCCTCTGAAATCAAGGGCAGCCCTGGCTAGCAGGTGCTCTTTTCATTCTAGAGAATTTTTTCAGCATTTTTACCTCGACGAAAATCCCCTCCGAGACAAAGCATCATTTCTCGTCATAGAATCTTCATTGGAGCATTTTAAGCTTAGATTTCGACACTTGGCACCTGGCCATCTGCCATTGACGACCTCAGAGGTCCTAACCTTTGTCCCAAAAAAGTGAAATAGGCCCATCATCCTTAAACTGACTATTTCTTGATTCTGACTTCTCTATTGTGATCGTGAAGTGAAATAAGCCAATCAAAATAATTTTCAGTCAATTCTGACAAGTTCTATTTTTTAGGGTTTTGGGCTATTTTTAGGTTTTTTCCCCATTTTTAGGGTTTTTTGAAAAAGTAACTTTATGGGAATCTGTTTCACAACAAACCCAAAAATCCCTAAATTTTAGGAAAATGAACCCTAAAATATAGGAAAACCTAATTTTTCCTTAAATTTAGGAAAACCAAAAACTAAAAAATTGAAATCTAGGTTTCATAGATAACTTCAATTTGAACAGACCCAGATCATCAGATTTTGAAAATTTTGAGTTCTTGACCTTCATGTGTGACATGCAAATTTCCACTTTTCGAAATTTCCAACTTCAGACAATTTTGACATTTTGACTATTTTAAGCAAAATGCTTTAGCGAAGAATATTTTTTATTATGGGTACAACACTCCCCAAGAACCCTATGATGATAACAATATGAGAGAGGTCATGCAGTTGATGATTGAAAGCTTTAATGGGTTAGGTGATATCAAAAGCCCTACTTTCAATAAGAGGGTCAAAATTCTAGAATTGATGGCGAAGGTGCAGTCATGTGTTATCATGTTTGATTATGATGGTCTTATTCTCCAATTATTCGATTGCTTCATTGTAGGAGTAAGGAAGCGCCTTTCAGACAAGGTAAAGGAAGATATGTTCAACACCTGTCCATGATCCTAGATGAAGATGAGGATGTTTGCAAGCACTTGCAATCTGATTTGTTAGCCAATTGGAGAAGACTGCAGCATATGATCTCACAAATAGATTGATTGAGCAGAAAATTGGGAAATTCAGGGAACAATTGAATGCACAAGAGATAATCTCATTTGGTCTACTAGTTCTGTCTTCTCTACTTGAAGAAAACATGGCAACATCTAGTGGAGCAGCTGAGTTGAAGGATGAGATCATCGAAAAACCTGAGCCCTCTTGTGTGGAGACACTTAATAAGGGCATTGAGGATATTTCTACAAATGGAATTCCAAATCAAGATGCGTGTATACAAGACTTTGCAGAAGAAGATAGTTGGGTGACTCAAGCATTGCACGAACAATCAGATGCTTATTCATGTGAAGGAGAAGCTAGTCACACACCCTTTAGTCCACACAGTTTGAAGAACCAGTTGAAGGTGAATGAGGATGAGATTGTGGCAACATTATCTCATCATGATAAAATGCACAAACTAATTGAGAATCATCTTTGGATGTGTTATCATGGAATCTAGCAGCGCTCGATTCACAGATAACCCCCCTACGAAACTTGTCCATTTTGTAGTTTCGTGATGTTCAAACACGCAAAACGAGGTGAATTTCCATTCACCTCGATGCGTGGTCCAAAATCTCAAACAGTCCGTTTGAGGGTCTCCTCTCGCCTGTCTTTCGAAGAGCTTCAAAACGAGCATCTTCGTCAGCTCTCAAACCTTTGGGAGTTGGAAAAATTGTCAAACATGTAGGAGTGCTGATTTTTAGCGCTCTTACATATTTCATGCCTTAGTCATTTTCTGGCACATGTAATGTCGGGGATTTTAGCGCTTTTACATATCACATGTAGGAGCGCTGATTTTTAGCACTCTTACATATTTCATGCCTTAAGTCATTTTCTGGCACATGTAATGTCGAGGATTTTTAGCGCTTTTATATATCACATGTAGGAGCGTTGATTTTTAGTGCTCTTACATATTTCATGCCTTAGTCATTTTCTGGCATATGCAATGTCGAGGATTTTTAGCGCTTTCACATAACACATGTAGGAGCGCTAATTTTTAGCGCTCTTACATATTTCATGCCTTAGTCATTTTCTGGCACATGTAATGTCGGGGATTTTTAGCGCTTTCACATAACACATGTAGGAGCGCTAATTTTTAGCACTCTTACATATTTCATGCCTTAGTCATTTTTTGGCACATGTAATGTCGGGGTTTTTTGGCTCTTCTGCATATTTTCCCACATATAATGTCACTGAATTTTTTTGCTCTTACACATGTAATGTCGGGGTTTTTTAGTGCCTCTGCATCTCAAACCACAAGTCACATGCAAAAGCTCTGTTTTTCACCGCTCTTACATATTTCATGCAGAAACTCTATTTTTCACCGCTCTTACATATGTCAGATGTAGAAGCTCTGTTTTTCACTATTCTTACATATTTCACGCAAAAGCTCTATTTTTTACTGCTTTGACATGTGATATGTTGAAGTGCTGATTTTTAGTGCTTTTACACAAAATACACTTCCCTTCCAAAACATTTCAAAGCGCTATTTTTCAGCACTTGTGCACCAAAGGCAAAATTTCCAAGATGTAAAAGCGCTGTTTTTTAGCGCTTTTACACAAAATACAATTTCCTTCCAAAACATGTTAGAGCGCTACTTTTCAGCGCTTGTGCACCAAAAGCAAGAACTTCCAAAATGTAAAAGTGCTGATTTTTAGTGCTTGTGCATCATATTTTCTAAGTGTTCCAAGACATTGTTGAAGCGTTGATTTTTAGCGCTCGGACATGAGTTTTTTCCAAGTCTTCAAAATGTGTTGGAGTGGTGATTCTCAGCACTATTACATAAAAAAACAGAACTTTCAAGATGTTGGAGCACTGATTTTCAGCGCCCTTGCACAAAAAACAGTTTTTCACTAAAAGTTCAAAAATCATCTAGAAATGCATTTGGAGCTCCATTCGCTTCGCTCAATTTTTCTCGCTCCATTGCTCACATCCATTTGCTAGTTTGCTCACTTCCACTCCGTTCTCCACCATCATCGCATTCAAGCTTCCCAAACCCATGAAATTACTCAGATTTAAATCCAATATGCAGTGTCTTGAAAATTTGAGTAATTACATTTGAAGCGCAATACCCCATGCTAAAACCTCAATTTTTCCTACCTTCACATCATAATTGTTAAAGCCTACTCTTGCATACATTCTGATCTCTTGTGCCTAGATTCCGAAGCAGTTTTGATCAAGTTCCTACCTATCACCAAGCAAGAAGATTCACTCATCTGCCAGAAGATCAATTACCAAAGTTCACACCATTGTGGATTACATTGTTGGTCCAGATGAGGCATTCGTCCTAGAGACAAAGAAGAAATGCGAAGACTTCCACGCCCAAAGCAAGGAACCATGAAGGCTTCTTTTCTCCAGTGTTGAATATTTTTATGCTTTCTTTTACGCATTTTGTAATTAATTTTCGACATCTTAAATGTCTTTTGAGCAAATGTAATTGCATGTAAAATTTGAGATGTTTTCCCAATAAGATGGACAACATTTTTGACTAAGTCAAAGTTAGGTGAGATTTTCCTAAATTAGCTCACCTACTTTCCTAAATTTGCTCAACTAATTTCCTAGATTTACTCTTCCCTCCCCTTTATAAATAGGAGGGATTTCTATTGTAATCTTTATCTTTTTATCTCTAGCAACGAAGTGCTGCTCTTTTGGAAACAAATGTATGAAACTTTGTGTTCAACTTTGTGAATCTAAATCTGATCAATAAAGAAGGAAGTTGCATACCAGACTTTGTGTTGGAATCAATTCTCTTATAGTTTGATCAAATTGGTAGTGATTAGTGTGTGAGATCTAAGGGCTTTGGATAAATATGTGTAGACTTTGTGTTGCACTCTTTATTCGGATTTGTGTTTATGTCTGAATACTATTGTTGAATGATCCACAAGACTTTGAGCTTGTAATTGTTCATGCTATTTGTGGAATTGCCGTATCTAAGAAGACTTTATGTTTCTAATACGACAAACGTTACGATTCTCAAGGATCTATCAGCGAAAAGCTAAAGAACAACTTTGTGCCTTCGTGAGCTTTTCTTTCTCATTTTATTGTTTATTATTATCACATCTGGTATCTCTATGCTTTGCTTTGACAAGATAGAGATATTGGCATTACCGCTTTGTTTTTAGTTTAAAGTTATTTTGAATCAGAACTATGAACTGTGAAGCATTGTAAAACGTCTTCTCTGAAAAAAGAGAGAAGTATGAATGTAACGCGCACCCCTCATCTTGTAATTGTAGTGTACGTTTTGTTAATATTTAGTTAGTTTTACTTAGCTTCTGTAAGCAGTTAGAAGGGCGCCTCCCCTTTTTGAGAGGAGAGATTACATCTCACATAGCTGTGGTTGAAATCAAGGTTGTGTAATCTATTGAAAAGAGGATTACATAATTTTCACCCAACAGGATGGTTCAATTGGAAAGAAGACAAATGGGGGTTGAAACAGAGTCTTCTCATGACATCTTGCAGGAGATCAAAGAAGGTATGGGAACAATGAAGACAAACTATTTGCACCTTCTTTCAAATTGTGATCACCTTCTCAACCTTGCCGAGGTCTACTCAGATGCTTTGAGAAGGAAAGAAGATGAAGTAGACAAGCTTTCTCATGAGGTTATGATTTCCAATGATTCCTTGAGGTGTACTCAGATAGCCCTTCAGTAATCCGAGATTCATGTTGATGAGCTCTACTTAGAGTTGAGCTTGACTCGTTGTTCATCATGTACAGCAGAGACACTATCAGCTATGGCAGCCAGGGCACAGGTTGAGGAAAGCAACGTGAGATCTCCCAGCATTCGCACTCAGGATACAGGTGCAGTGCATCATGTGATGGCTAGGCAAAAGGACTCAGTTGATGATGGATGCATCATTCTTGATCTTGAGAGGTATATGATCGAGTTGTTGATTGATTTTAGTCTATGGTTTGGAGATAGACATGTTGGCAGCAGTATCCCAACACCATCCTCATGGGTTTTACCTCCTACTTCTTGGGTTGATGGCTGTCCTATTTCGTCAGGATACACCTTAGGGGCAGCAGCTGTTAGCATGGATAGGAGGAGTTGGGGTAGACACTTTGGAGTTAGAGGATGGAGTGATGATGGGTTCTTTCCATCCTTGGGCAACAGAGATACATTTTGCTCCATCATGGACTTGATTCACAGGTTACAGGGTGCTGTTATGATTTATGCCAATAGCTTGACAGATGTCGGTATATGTTTTTATGCACCTATGTTGGGCATCTTTTACATCTGCAGGAAACCACTCAGTGTGGATTGGGTTGTTGATGATACAGACACATCAGTCTTGGCTGCAGGTTCAGGCGTCATGAGAGATTTGAGCACCAGGCTCTATGTCGATACTTTTGAGATTGAAATTGGTCAGTTTTATCAGAAGAAGATGATTTCTTCTAAGTCTTGCATGCTGGATTTTGATATTGTTCCAGCCTCTTTTCAGGAGACTGATGGCATTCGTGATGATATTCTTCCCACTCTTGAAAGTAAGTCAAGACACTTGCAGTTGCTTTCTGATAGATGTTTTGTTGACACAGTTGCAAGGGGTAATGATGGCGTAGCTGCAAGACCAACTCATCCTGTTGTGAGTCTTCTTCTGATGATGGCATTATAGGATGGAATACACATGACTACTCAAGTATCTCATTGGCGTAGGCAGGAGAGTTTCACCTCGATTGCATTATGAGGTGTGCTCATCAGTTTTCTTTCAACCCACATTCACAGGAGTTGATCACATCCTTGAGGACACAAAGAGATGGGTTGAATAAGAGAGTTCGGGTTCACTCTGGTATGACATATTTCCGATTTTAGGTGATGAGTCCAAGTTTAAGTCTCTTACTGATTGCTTCTAGAAGCAGGGTTTGGAGATTTGGTATGATTGGACTGTAGAGGTTATCAGAGTGGCACAACAGAAGTTAGTTGTTGTTGAGATTGAAGGACTTCCAATTTGTTCAGGGGATCCAAGTATGATATCCGAGGTGTATCAGCATAGTACTTGGGATTGGCATGATGAGGATGATTACAGAGTTGGGATCCAAGAATTTCATTGTTAGATGGTTGGTTTCATCGGTTGATAGAGTTTGATAGCATCTTGGGTTCCAGCCGCATACAGAGGATATGGATTAGCAAATGTTGCAGGATCATTTGGGATTCGAGAGGTTGGTGAACAGGTGCAGTTGGTTTTCCATTCTTGCTTCAGGTGTTGTGGCAATTGAGATGGTTTGGCAGTTGTGGATTACTTGAGGGCAAACAATCTTTGGGAAGGGAGGACTGTAATGTCCCCAAATTGGAGGTGAAGTAATTTAATTAAATTAATTATTTATAAAGTTATTCCAATAAATCATTATCAAAAGGATGACTTTATATTTAATTGTTTTAATAAAGTGACTTAAAATAAAATGATAAATTATAAAAGTCACTTAAGGGAATAAAATAATATTATTTCTAAAAGCTTCCTAGAAGTCAATGAGAATTATTTATAAGGAGCTCAATGCAAGCCATTTCATCATGTCTTGAGTTATTCTATTTTCATACTTGCGTGGTAAAAGATGAGTGCTTGCATTGCTCGAGGGTTTGAAGACTCTAGGGTATCGGTTTCGGTTGTGAAAGATCAACCCTAGTTGGAAATTGTGGAGGAATCCATCTAGGGTTTCTACAGGTGCTTCATTGCAGAGTTTGATAGGTTCAATAGCTGATGTATTATTGCCCTACTGAATAAGAAGTGATTGAATGCAATAGGTTGTTTATTATTGCATTTATTGAGGGGTTTACATTATTGCAGTAGCTGAGGTATTGTTGCAAGCATCATTTCACTTTGAAGAAAGAGTTTATTTTCTGCAAGATCAAGTATTCCAAATTTAATGTTTAGGGACCAAATTTGGAAAGAGCACAAGAGATTCAATTTCTACAAGTTGAAGTTATTTCATCTTTAATATTCCAAGAGTAATATTTTAATTGTTGTTGATAGAGGATTTTGAATAAAATAAGGAGAATAATATTTTAATATTGGAGGTGCTTGTTTGTCTACTTGAAGAGAATCGATTTAAATTGTTCTATCTAAGCCGTCTCCAGTATTATCTTCAATTGACATCAAGTGAAGATTTATTAAAGGTTCCTTTGTAATCACTGCTGCCGATTTTAGTCATCTATTCGACTTATTCATGGGACGGGAATTATAGTCTCAACAATATTCAATACGAGAGTTGTAATTCTTCTAGCTTCTGCAATGAGATTGGAAATGATGTGTTGGTCTTTGAGTTTTTTATGAGACTCAAGGTGACATCGTGCAATCATAATGAGACCCAGCATCGGCTATAGTCGCACAGACACAGCCGCCCAGTAAAGAGACACGATTCAGTCCACATATCATTCCAGGCAAGGCAAATAAGATGAAGATGTCAGAAAGGTTGCCTACATTGAGGAAAAGACAAACGTAGCCAAGAGGAGACTGCACTAGTTGAGAAACGACAAGGCAGATGGAGCAAAAGAAATCAGGAGCTGCTTAAAGAATACAAAGGCAACTCAATCTTTGAAACGGGTCAAAAGCGATTCAAAAAGACTTATCGAGAGGAGGAGTTCGATTGTTTTTGGGCAAGTCGACTTCAGAGGCATTGAACCAGGTTCCCAATCAAATATTAAGTTTGTATTTAGAATTGAAATTGCATTGTCTTGGATTGCTGCCATTTACAGCAGTCTATTGCATTTCATGATAAACATTGATAGGTCATTGTCTTCAATTGCATATGAATTGATATTGTAAATCATCTCTTATGATGAGCGATATGTTGTGAGTATTGTTAGCAAGATTGTATTTTGTTTGATAGCTGCAATATATAAGGATTATGGGAGTTGCACAACAAGTGTTTGTCAGAATGTCTATTGCTATAGTTGCCTAGTTTGCATTTCATTTCAGTCACTATTTTATCTTGAAAAACCAGAAATATATTGCATTGCATTTCTATTGCATTTGAAGTCTTTTGGCAAAGTTTAGTTAAGTCATTTTATGCATTTCATCACCACATCAAAAGGAAAACAAAACAGAAAACATTTACCAGCCAAGAACAGCTTACAAGTTCACTATTTGACAAAATTCCTCAAGGTTGGAAACTGGAAATTGAGATCAGATTTAGCAAGGCTTCTGTTGTACCCAAAATGAAATTTTTGGCATTCTGCTTAAATTGAGCTAAACAATGTAAAAATGCCATCAAAAGTATGTTTTAGGTCAAACCAAACATGAAGTCTTTGTGGGTTTCTGTCAATAAACCTATGGTTAAAATTTCTGAAAAAATGAAAATTAGGATTTTACGCCCCTATTTTTAAGGAAACCCTTAAAAATAGGACCTTCCCGGAAATGATTGAAAATAATTCTGATAGGGTTAATTGCCTTCACGATCACACTGATCAAGTCAGAATTATCAAAATGCATGTTTTACTCTGGTGGGTCTATTTCTATTTTTTAGGAACAAAGTCAGGAGCTCCGCAGCCATTAATGGCAGATTGGCCAGTATCAGGTGCTGAAAGCTAAACCTCAAAAGCTTCAACCAAGAAGCTATGGCGAAAAAGGATGAAAAGATGTTGTTTCAACGGAGGAGATTCTCAAAACGGAGAAGGCCAAAATTTGGCTAAGTCTGGAAGATGGACGTTTTGTCTACCAAGGCAAAACACAGTCCACAGTTGAAAAAGGCACCCCTCTTGAAGAAAGGCGCCCTTGGATCTCAGAGGGAAAATGTAAACATTTGGCATCTTCAACTCAGTCATCCTCTTCACTCTCATGCTGGCTCGACAACGAAACAATCAGCAAAATCATCTGATTCAGGGATCATTGACCAACCGTCAGCAAAGTATGGAGGATCCATCAACGACGAAGATGCCAAATCAGAGAGCTTCAAGGTAAAAGCGCCCCTACTAGCCAGGGGCGCCCCTCAGTTGCAGGCACCATATGAATCCATAAGCAACAACTCTATACATGATATCTTTCCAGCTTCCTCCTAGCTACGTGATCAATCTGACAGCAAGTTCACAAGACACGCCAAACGATCACGAGTTGAGATCAAGCAGAAAAAGCCAGAATTGAAGAACTGGAAACACAAGCCAAAAATTGGCTAAGGCATGATCAAAAGCGCCCCTCTTGAAGAAAGGCGCCCTTTCTTGAAGGCATCCAGATTCAGTCAGAATCTTTACTGCCTCCCAGGATGATCTTCTCAGCTATGACCAATCTCGCCAGTGAAACCATTAGCAAGAACTTCTGACAAATCAGTCATTTTGATAGAGGAGGTCAAAGGCAAGTAGTTCACAGCATCATAAGTAAAACCAGTCAAAAGCCATCAGGGGCGCCCTTAAGCTTGAAGGACCTGAACTTGTATTTTCCAACTAAGAAGTTAGTCATCCTAAGCAAGACCGAGTTGGCTACCCGATGCATCGTCAAGCAGAGTCATTTGACTCATCCATCAACGGGTACATCAGATCAAAGCACAGAGGGTCTGAAAAGGCCAAAACAAAGAACAGTCAATGAAAATTGACTAAGGCAAAGCCAAAAGCGCCCCTCTTGAAGAAAGGCGCCCTTCATTCTGGAGGTCCAAACTTAGTTTTTTGAGTTAATCTCTCCCAGGCATATCTCATCAGGCTGATCCCATATCAACAATGAATCCGTCAGCAACTGCCGAAGAGCAACTGAGCAGCCAGGATCGAAGATCAAACAAAGGCATTTTAGCTTGCAAAAATGATCAAAAATCCAAAAAGGAAGCCTAAGAAAGTCAAAAGCAAATGTTGACTTGAGTTAACAAATTTTGGAGGCAAAAAGAGGCCAAACACTCCACAATCAGTGGAAATCACCTTTTTGAACTCCAAATCAGGCTCAATCATGAGTTAGATGCCCAATTGATGCTTGCAACTCCAAATTGACATATCAAAGCATCTAGGCATCCATTATTCATTATCTCTTTGCAGTTTGAGGAGCTCAAGAATGAATATTTTTCTTCTCCAACATTTTTGAAGATCTGACAGAGGGGTTTTCACCGTTCTTCATATTTTTGAAGACTCGTTGCACAGAGGGACTATTAATCAGAGTTTGCATCAAAAGGCATAATTCTTGCAAAGTGGCAGTTTATAACTTCCAATCCATCTTCTGTCTACTTCCTCTATTTCTATCTATATTTCTTTGCATGTCACAGGAAACGACAAATAATCACAGATCTGGCCAACTGGGTATGATCAGCATAGCTTTTTCAACAAAACCCGCATGTTAGATTTTTCCAGAAAAAGTAGCCCTACTGCCCCTATTTTTTAGGTTTTCCGGAAAAGGTCATAATATTGAAAAATGGACAAACTGGGTTTGTTTAGCTTTGAAGCACGAACAAAACCCATGTGTTGGATTTTTCCGAGAAAAATCACTTTCTGGTGCCCCTACTGCCTCTACCACCGAAGGACTCTTGCATGTCATAGAAAAACTCATTTTTCCGAATTTCTGACGATCTGGGTTTGTTTAGAGAATTATTCTCAACAAAACCCATGTCTCAGATTTATTCGTAAAAATTACCCCCGGCAAGGCTATTTTTAGCAATTCCAGAAAAAGTTGTCCAAGCAGCATTGTGTGCACAGTCAATCTTCAGGGTTTTTAGAACGCAGTTCTCCCAAGATGAATACAAGACCAAAATGGTCTTACTCCATGATTTTCTGAAAACGACTGGCACCGATCTGCGTCGGGCACACCCAGAGGTCAATCTAGCCAGATTGACAAGCATAGAAACAAGTCCACAGGTTCCATAATGGTTTCACCTTGTATATCTAATTGCCTTCCAAGGCCAGTTTAGAGGATTGTAACCGTTGGAATTTTACACATGCAGCAAGTTCATGTGCATTTCTCACGGTTGGAATGATCGTGGTCAAACTTCACGGTTTCATCATCAAGCTTCGCGGTTTCATCATACAACACTCTTCCATTGAAAAGATCAAGGAAAACGTCAAGGCTGCAAAAGAACGCGGAAGGTAGTCATTCCCAACACAGAGCCGCCATCGGTTAATACTACACTACCTTCCACGTCAAAGTGGAAACACAGACAAAAAGAAAAGGAGTAACCCTCCTAAGGGAAGTGTTGTGACCTTTTTCACACATCACCCCATCAAGATGGGGACCCCCTAAATTTTGCTCCATTCTGGTCTTTTGGCTTTGGTTCGCTCTCTCTCTGGTCTCTGGTCCTTCCGGGGATGTCCCGTTGTTTGACCCAGGTTGAAATATTGGTTAAGTCTGGTAATTAGGGTTTTCATCCTTCAGGCTTATTAAAGGTCAAACTGAGTTATAAAATTGAAATCTAAGCTTAGTGCAGCAGTCAGAAGACTTCCAGCAGAGTCCCCCTAAATTTTCACTGTATTCCGGCAACTTACTATTTTTAGTAAGTATTCAATTTGGGACTATTTTATTGAGATTTTGGAATTCTGTCAGTTCCACTGCATCCGGGTAACATCAAGCTGCCTACACGTAAATTTTGAGCCAGATCAGACGACTTGCTATTTTTGGCATTTCAGGCTTCAAGAGTCAAATTAGGGTTTCCACATGAGCTTTTCAGATGCATGTCTGGAGAATCCTTCTGGGTTTTCCAAAACCTTCGCAGTGATGTAACATGCAAACCGAGACAACCACTTTCAGAGTTCAGCCTTCGGAGGCTATTTTTAGGGTTCGCATGCAGTGTTTTTCAACGCATGTCGGGTTTCTCTTTATGGGTTTTTCGAGAGCTTCGCAATGATGTGACTTGCAAGCGGAGAAGATCGAGTTTTGAGGACTTACTATTTTTAGCCAGTGCATGCATGCAGACCAGTTTTCTGGGTTTTTTTGGGTTTTTTGAGATCCCGCAGGCAATATGACATGCAAAACCATCCGGCAGTGGATGAGTCACTTTTCAGACAGTTCTATTTTTAGCAGGTACACTCTGGCAGCCGCCCAACACTCCAGTTCAGCAGACAAAGCGACATGCAGAAGGAACGAAGTCAAACGGAGACCGTTCGGGATACGTGCAAATCAAATTAGGGTTTCCACTTTTATAGGGGGTAAAATCCAAAAATAGCCGAAACGAAGTACCCCACCCATGTCGGCACACTTCACGGCACCTGCTGGCAAAATTTGAGCGAAATCGGAGAACTTACTATTTTTAGTAAGTCAGGGCACGGCTATAAATAGCAGGTCTGCACCCGAGGTTGGCATCGGAGTGACCCTCAAGCTACCAAGATCAAGCGTTGCAACTTTCAGGCAAAACGGAGCTACTGAAGTCAGAAAGTCAAACTTACTATAAATAGCAGGTGGCTATAAATAGCAGGGGCAGGCAGAGGCTTGGAAATTGTCTAAGGCAGAAATAAAAGTAGACCCATCAAAATGCGCCCACCATGATGACTCTCTCAAAACGCCTAAGGCATAAAACAGAAGCTCATACCTCAAAATGCGCCTAAAATGAAAGGAGAGAGGTGAAAAGTTTCTAAGTCATGAAAACAAAAGTAGCCCCTTCCAAATGCGCCCATGGTGAAAATGAAAGCTCACATGTTGAAATGCGCCCACCTAGCAAAACAGAAGCATAGGGTCTCATTTGCGCCCAAGGAAGAAGAGATGCCTTGAAAAAGTTCTAAGGCGTGGAAAGTGAAAGCTCACATGTGTAAATGCGCCCACCTAGCAAAACAGAAGCATGGCCTAGCATTTGCGCCCAAGGAGAGGTGAGGGAGTTGGAAAAAACGCCTAAGGCATTGGAAATCAAAGCATGGCACTTGAAATGCGCCCATGGCAAAAAACGAAAGTAGACCCATGTAAATGCACCCTCACCAAGGTGTAAAGTGAGCTTGATGAAATATTCTAAGGCACACAAACGAAAGTGTCAAGGGTGGAATGCGCCCTCAAGAGAAAATGGAAGCTTGGCCTAGCAAATGCGCCCATGATGAAGAAGGATGGTGGAGGCCGAAATTTTTCTAAGGCATAAAATGAAAGTAGAGAGGTCAAAATGCGCCCTCGAGGAAGGTGAGGATATGAAATTTTCTAAGTAGTGAAATGAAAGTAAGCACATCAAAATGCGCCCTGAAGTGAAAGTTAACCCCATGAAATGCGCCCAAGCCTAGATGATGCTAAGAAGAAAAACGCCTAAGGTAGAAGGAAATAGAACTTGAGAGGGTGAAATGCGCCCTCAAGGTGAGGAGGTCTTGAAATTTTCTAAGGCATGGAAAATGGGAGCTTGACCCTCTAAATGCGCCCATGAAGAGGATGAGTTAGAAGGGGTTTTAAGTATGAGAAATATAAAAAGTTAACCCTATGAAATGCGCCCAAGATGAATAAAGTGTTTGAGTATTTTCTAAGTGAGAAATCAAGGCTTGCATGAGTAAAATACGCCCAGGAGGCAATAAGATGCTAAGTCAAGAAAATGAAAGTTCAAGACCCCATATGCGCCCAAGGTTGCTGGAGAAAATTTCCTAAGGCAACGAAATAAAAGTGGAACCTAGCAGATGCGCCCTCACCTTGAAAGGATATTCTAAGTGTTTGAAAATTTTCTAAGTGTAAAGTGAAAACTTGGCCTAGCAAATGCGCCCATGAGCTGAAGGCGTGTGAAAGTAAATTTCCTAAGTGTTAAAGAAAGCTTCCCCCCTCAAATGCGCCTGAGGTGTAAACTAAAAAATTTTTCTAAGTGAGATAACATTTCACTAGGGAAAAATACGCCCTTGGCATGGAAGGATGATTTGATAAGTTTTAAAATTTTCCAAAGGCAGTTGAAAGTTGACGAATTTTTTCAAGGGGAAGATTTGATATCGATGAATATTTTCCATGGGTCAAGTGAAAATCAAATGAACCCGTTTAAAATGCACCCATGATTTAACAGAGTTTGAAAATTAATTTCCTAAGGGAAATTTTAATATTTTCAGAGGAAATTCGTTTTGCCTAGATTATTTTCCTGACGGAAGTTAAATCTCAAAGGGTGAATTATTTCGAGCAGGCGCAGATAATTTTTAATCACTCGGAGTTGAACATTTTAATGAGAGAATTTAAAATGTCTAAGGCAAATTTTATGAAATCGAGGATTTAAATGACAGACATTTTAAAAGTTGGAAATATTTACAACTCCCACGAATTTTTTCGAGTTGAATTTATTTAAACACTGCGAGATTTTAAAATGGAATTCAAGTGATTGTTTTCCTCGCGAGCTGATAACTGGCAGACTAAGAGGAAAATTCGAAATTTGAAGAAGAAGGAATCATTATTAATAGCAACTGCCATAATGACCGGCTGACGACTAGCCCACTACTGCGCTTGAATTAGAAGATTCCGAACGAAGATAGTGGAAAATTGATGAAGGTGCTAAAAATAGCCCCAGCACTACTTAGCAGGATTCTCCGAGAAAAGTTATTTAAACAATCTCTTCTCTCATTTCTCCTCACATTGTTTCGAAGTTGAAGTTGCTGAAGAAGTTCTTGAGAGATTGAAATATTTTCCAAGTGGTTGAGGAGAGAAATTCTGTGAGAGTTTATTTTATTTCGGAGTGTTGAGTTGCTGAAAGTACGAAGTGCTGGAGAAATTTTCATTTGCCGAGACTCTTTCTTTCGAAAAGCTGAAAGTGTGTTGCTGCAACTTCGAAGTTGAAGGTTGAAGTTATTTTCCGGAGTTGCTGGAGAATTTATTTCTTCTCACTGTTGAGAGTGGAGTTGCTGCGAAGTTCGAAGTTGTATACTGAAGAGCTAAGATTTTATTTCCAGATTGTTGAAGTCGCTGCAGATTTGCAAAGTTGTAGAGGATTTCTTTTCTCTGGAGATCTTTATTTTCAAGCTACTGAAGGTCGAAGTGTTGAAGAAGTTTAAACGTTGAGAAGTTGAGGAAGTTGAAATTTCATATTGCTGGCAACTCTTTATTCCTCTAACTGCTGAAGTTGACAAAGTGAAGTCAAGGTTCGAACTATTTGTGCTGGAGAAATTAGCTACATTGCTGAAAGTTATTAGCTTGCTGCGTTTTTTCTTCACCAGTCAGAAGTGCAGTTGCTGAGAGTTGTCTCTAAACTCGGAGATTTTTATACAGTACGAGGTTTGGAGTTAGAAATTTATGCTGAGAAATTTTATTTTCAAAGCTAACTCCGTATTCGCAGCCATCTCGGGAATTGTTTTATTTTATTAATCTGCAGCCTAGCTTATTCTTCTATTTTATTTTGCAGATGGCTGGCGCAAAGGATGTTGCAGGAACAAGCAGAGCCGCAGGCAGAGCTGCAAACACTGAAGCAGGCAAGGCTGGCTCATCCCGGCAGGCAATGATTAAAAGGCTCGCTAAGCCATTTCTCCCAAAGTCAGCAATAGTTTCAAAGTTGGCAGGATTGAATGACACCAACCTTGGTTCATTTAATCTGAATGCACTCAAATCGAGGATGTTCGGGCTAGGGGGCCATCAACCATCCGTCACGGCACATAATATAATGAAGAGTGGAATCTACGCAGCTGCTAGTTTTCCGCCAGCAATTCAGTGTCCGGAGCTAATTATGGAGTGCGCCAATCACTACAAGCCAGAACGTAGGACGATTGTCTCTCCGGATGGTAAACTGCTCGCCAACTTCACACCGGATGCCATCGGAGAAGCATTTGGGATTCCAACTGCTGAGGAGATGTTATACAGAACAAATAAGAGGGCAGACAAGATGTACTCTTCCTCTTTCGAAAGAGTCACTGCAGTCATCAACAGAGTTTGGATGCAGAAGCCGAGGCCACCCCGCACTAAGCTCCCAAAGCAGATAATTGCCGAGGACGTGAAACAAGAATACTGTGATTTGATAATGATGCTGAGCCGGGTGAATGGGAGTGCACAGGCTTACATTTTCGAGCCTTGGATGTTCTACTTCATCGAGATCATCTTGGAAGGAAAAGAGTGTGTCGATTGGGCTAGGATGATTAGCAACCACATCGATGAGCAATTCAGGAGCTTGAAGGTGACGAAGACTTTCTACATGAGCTCATATGTAATTTACATGTTGGCCAGAATGACTAAGTACAGAGGGATTTCGTACAAGGAGCCAATCGGCTGTGCCCCTGGTCAATTCAAAATCCATGAAGCCTGCACACAGCTACATTTAGCTAACATTGCCAACTATAAACGGGCAAATGACGCATTCACAATGCACATTGCGAGGACGCTTCAGCAAAGGACGCAGCAGAGAATATCTAAAGAAGCACAGACATTGATTGAGGAATATGGGTATTGGCTCATCCAATTCCCGAAATTCACATATATTAGGCTGCAGGGGTTCACTTCGTATCCGTATCGGTTACCACGATACCCCACTGATCACATAGTAATGCTTGAGATATCTAGGCAATTGATTGCCTACTATAAGATTCAGAAAAGGAAAAAGAAGGGTGGGCTTGATTTCCCTATCACCATGGGAAATTCCATTGAGGTGTGTCCCTCTTTGCAGGCAGCCCGAGAGGCGAGGACGAAGCTGCAATCTTTATCATTCGTCATATCGTTACCGTGCGGTGATTTCGATCCTTACTTCGAACATCCTGATGGTACGTAACGCTGAATACCGCACGAGTCTATCTGAGGACTTCCGGCAAAATGCAAAGTGGATGAGGATGGAGATAAGAAGAAGGATGTTTTCCAGACTTCCTCTCAAGTTGATTAGAGAATGTGAGATTATTCCAGTTCCCGACCAGGTGGAGGAGGATGTCAACGTCATGCAACCCGACTATGGGTCAATTAGGGATACTCCTGTCCCACCACCTGATTGGTCCGAGCCAGAGATCATGGACTTGGACACTCTTTCTATCCCGGTGATGACTTTTACCAGGACTTGGGTCGACAGACATGTATGTAGACTTAAGAGCAAGTCGATCGCCCTTACTTACAGCTTGATGGGTGACCCAAGGCCGTTATCGGTAAAAAGAGGGAAACAAATTGCTCAGACATCGAAGGCACAAGTGGAAGTGCCAACCCAGCCGATACCGTTGAGGATAGAACAAGTATCACCCGTGCACTCACAAACTCAATCTTCGAGTTTAAGAGTGGTTTCATTATTTGCCGATCAGAGGGCAGGATTAGAGGAAGAGCGGGGACTTGAGGAGGTAGATCAGCCCAACGCCCAGGAATCAGCTAGTGTCAGTTTATCCAGGGGCGGCCAACATGAGGAGGAAGAGGAAACAATGGCCGACACCCATTTTCAGCAGATGTTGGACACGGCTTTGGAAGAAGAGGAAAACACAGAACAAGGGACCCAAGGGTCGGGAGATACCCAGCTTATAGAGGAGGATGAGCCCGAGCAAACCAGTGCAAGAAGAGAGGAAGTGCACGAGATGGAGGCAACAGAAGAACAGCCCCTTGTCATTTGTAATCCACAGCAGACAGTGCCTGATTGGCTCTCCGACAGAATGAGGAGAGAACCCGAGGATGATACGGATCCAGCCATTGAGATGGAAGAGTTCCTCAAGAGGATCAGTGCGCCACCAGAGAAGAAAAGGGCCCGAAAGTTTTCAAAGATCTCGACCGACGAGTCAGGCTCTCGCACGCTTCAGGTGGCTATTCCGAGGGAAGATTGTGATCGAACCGAGGAGAGGCCTGAAAATTACGTGATCACCACGTAGAGTTGGGTCGTCCTACGGGAGCCCAAGTTATCGAGGAATTCGATAACTCCTACCAGGCATTGAAGGATCAGTTGCTCCGCACGGAGGGGAAGCATAAGAAATTGAAGAAGGAGCACAAAACCTTGATAGGATATATGCAGAATCTAGCACGTCCAGGTGAACCAGCAGACCCGGCAGTAGAACGTCCATCGGAGCTTCCGAATGAGTCAATTGTTGCCTTAGAGGATTTAAAGAAAATGGAAACGGAGGCAGACAAGTGGGTTAGCCGTGTTCATACTGAGACAGGAAAATTTATGGAGGACCTTGCCGATGCTTATCGACAGGCCTCAAATATTTTGGCACGAATGGATATAGTAGATCAGGCCTGGGGTGATACTCGCATCTATCAAACGAAGACTGTACTTCGTTTGGGGGCTTTGATGCATGTACCTCTAGAAACCTTAGTGGATGGAGGTGTAATTCAGAGGGGTGATAGGTACGATTTCACCAGTTGGTACTCCTCGGTGGTCACAGGCCGTGGATTTCACGACGCAGCAAGGGCAGATTCAGCTAAAGTGAAGAAGGCAATGGGCAACATCTTGGGGGGAGTCCTCAATACATTAGAAGCCATATTTGCTAGAAAGTTGGTCCCAGAGGAGATAACTGCTGATGGTTTGAAGGGTAGACTGCCTCCATTCTTCTCAGCTGCGAAGGTCACTTGTCCTGGATGACTTTGAGAATGTCTCCACGTTCTCTAGTATAATTCAGCATACCCAGGACGCCTTAGTGACATGGAAGAAATCTTGCATCAGATACGGACAGACGGTAGCAGTCTTGGTGTTCCTGCTGATCCGGCGTCCACCGAGATCTACACAGGAGGTTGAAGCAGTATTGGCTCGGTTGATCGAGTTTGCTATCCGGGAGAAGGCCAGTGGGAACGCGCTGCTTGATGAGGATCTTCTTGATGATGGTAGTGGGCATTAATTGCTCATTATGATTCCTGCAGGGGAGTGGAGAATATTCTGTGCATTCATTGCCCACTCCTCTCTGTGGCGGTTTTTAGGGCAGAAACCCTAATCAGGGCATAGGTGGCTCGATCTGAGCCCTTCATTGTAATTTGATCTGAACCGTCCACTGAATTGGACTTATTATAAAAGGGGCATCCCCCCTCATTTGTAATTATTAGAATTAGAATCAGAGATAGATCAGAGCTAGAGAGTATTGGAGATAGAAGTTAGAGAGTAGAGCTTAGAAGTTAGCTTAGATTGAGGAGGAAAGGAAGTTTTCCCATTGAGGACTTTGTAAGAAGTTGTTGTGAACACTCTCATAATATAAAGATTTATCATTGTTTGGTGGTTCTATCTTCTATTGTGAGTAGCTAGCAAGGCTTGTTCGTCTTTCCAATTCAAGGTAGATAGAGTAAAATAGATTTTATTTCATGCAAGTAGTTGTTAGCTGTGGAGTGTGGCGTTGTGATTTGAGCAAGTCTTCTCGTCCATACCACTAGCGGACTTGCTGATGGTAAGTTCGCCTTGCGTGGTCAACTGGAGTATCAGCACTTAACTTCGATTATGGTTCATGTGTTTGTATGCGTCGTGTTGACGGTATGAACGTGTTGTGTCATAGTTTGAACATTTTCTCATCCTTTGAAGATTGCACCAACTTTGTCGGAGTTGTTCGAAAGAAGACAAAGCGAAGTTTGGTTTGAAGATTGTTTAAGTCGATCTTCGTCCTCCACCCTTTTAGAAGTAGATCTGTAGAATCCCTATCCCTATCCCCTTTTAATTCTGCATTTTCCGAGTCAGTTTAGATACCAGAACAATATCGCCAAATCATTCATGTCCTAATTGCTTCACGGAGTTGAACAACTACGTAAGTCCCCTTGAAATAACCAGCAAAACACATCAACCAACTGAGTCTATTCGCGATAAAAGGAACCTTGGAGTCGAACACATGAACTTTCAAGCAATCTTAGCATGTGGGACACTTTGATCAAGAGAGAATAGAGTGACCGTTGGGCAACTTTATTCTGTGCTGGCGCTGTCACAAAAGGCACGTCAACACGTCGGTACATTTTTTTTTTTCCCTTGGATACTATACGTTTGCGTACGATTGTATAATATATATGGAAAAAAATTAAAAATATACAGAATTGTAAATACATTTGATAGTATGATACTTCATCAATCATCAATCATCAATCATCAAAAGGATCTAGATCCAATTCATCGTTTGGTTCAACATTGTTTGAATTGCAATTAGACGCATTGCCACTCCCACAAGGTGCATCATGTGTAAATATCTCATCATAATCATCTATAGTGACTCTAGTAAGCTCTACAATAGATGCATCCATGTTGGCACACTCAGGGGCTATGTCCCAATGCTTCATTGAATCTTCCTTGTACTTATCTTGCTTATGTGATAGAAGACACAAGTTGGAATGGACATAAACCAAGTCTTCTACTTTTTTTGCAGCCAACTAGTTATGCTTCATTGAGTGGATAAAGGAGTATGTAGTCCAATTCCGTTCAGCCGAAGAAGAACTTGCAACTTATTGAAATTGGAGAGAAAACCAAAATAACAAAAAAATAAAAATTGCAAAATAAATTAAAGAATGGTAAGCACTAAATTCTACAATACAAATATTAAATAACAAAAAGTAGAAACTACTTGTGATAGAATCTTGGTTGCAAGAGGTTGGAGGAACAAAAAATCTTTCCCATGGAGGTACCACCATGTACAAGCATCTAAACTGTATTGGTCTTGAAGAGCACAAATACTATGATTCTGTCCCGAGATGAACACGCCAAACTCTTTCCTAACATTTTCCACCACTTCTGGATCTAAAACATCTTTTGAATGCCCGCTTGTACCCATTAGCAACTTCACTATCTCTATATGATGGAGTTCTGCCTAGAAAATCAAGTATTTGTGCACTATAGTATTTTGGAGACAATGCATATGCAAGGAGATGCAATGGTGTGTTCATCTTGTCCAACAATGATGAATGATTTTTTCAAAACTTCAAAAAAATGTTTCTTGGGGGTCATTCTCTTTTTTGCTATTACGACCTTTATTTTTTCTACCATGGAGTCAATGCCATCATAGATTTCCCTCAAACATGACCGATTTGTATCAACAAACCTAATTATACTCATGATAGGATTGGTGAAACTCAAGACATAGTCCACACAAGCCCACCAATCATCATCTAGGATCAATGACTTAACCTTTTGGGCCCTCTTTGAAATTGATTGCTTCCAAATACACTATTGGTTGCTAATAACTATGGCACCCAATGCCTCTCACACCTTCACAAGTCATCTCAAAATGATTGTGTAATGCAAATAGGGTCTCAACAATCTAGGATCATGTAAAACATAAGTTAATAACACATTCAAATAGTAATATATTACATAAGTATACATGGAATAAATGATAAATAAAATTAAAAAATAACTTAAATTAAATTTACCTTCAACAATTCCAATTTTGAGAAAGTTTTGAAAATGCTTTGTGTCATATGGTGGTTTGTTATTAACATTTGGATCTCCCCACTCTCTTGGTATATATCTTTCATCTACTCTATTTGAGTTCCAATTGCTTGCATCACTAAGTTAAGGGAGTGTACAGTGCGTGGTGTCCAAAAAATGTGTTCATACCTTTCCTCAACAAAAGCACCTACAGCCCTACAAATTTTTGCATTGTCTGTGATGACTTGAACAACATTTTCAAGGCCCACCATCTTTATGGACTCAATGAGAATTTTAGAAATGAATTTTTCATATTTGATTTGCCCCTCACAATTAGCCTCCTTCAAAAACATTGCCCCTTTGGGGGAAACTACAATAACACTTATTAAAGGTCTGTTTTTGCAATCCTTCCATCCATCAGAAACAATAGACACTCTTGTTTCAATCCAAGAATCCCTAATTGGTTTGGGTGATGTCTCTATAATTTTTTTTTGTTTTCCTAATAAGGTTGTGCACACCTTTTCATACCTAGGACCTTTGAAACCAAAAGGTGCACTATTGATTGCTGCCACCATATCATGCCAATATGGTGATCTCACCAAGTTGAAAGGAAGACCATTGACATAAATGCAATGTGCAATTTTTTCCTTTGCAATGTCTTTTGTTTCAGTTTGAAATTCCTTATCCTCTTTTGTGGGAAGAAGTAGGATCTTCTACTTGGATCGAGGGTGTCTCCAACAAAGGATGTTGAGAAGCCATTATTGAATTTGTAGGTAAAGTCATTGATGTTCTCTTTGCTAAAGGATGACTTCTTAATCTTGCTCTTTTACTCATAGCATCAGCTTCTTCTTGTTCTCTAATGTCATAATTTTTTCCTTTGGCAACCCCTTCTTATTTCGCTCTCCACATATTCTAATCCCTTTCCCACTTTGTGCACATAAGCGAGCTTTCACTTGACTATACGAGCTCTTAAATTGGACTCCACACTCACCACAATCCCAAATGAATGCCCCACCTCCTCGAAGTTGTTCAAGCATTGTAACATGATTCCATAAAGGAGATGCTTGATCAATTTTTATTTTTTTGTTTGCATCAACACCCAGTGAACTTGAACTTGCAGCCATTTCAAGTAGTTTGCAATTTGATTTTTCTATAATAAGAAATAGTGAAACAAAATGAACGCCAAAAACATTGAAACAAATAGAAAAAATTGTTTCTTCTTTTCTATAAAATTAAAACAAAAAAACTTGAAAATTTTTATCGAAAACTTGAAAACAATCATCAAAAAATTGAAAGAATTCATCAAAAACTTGAAAGAATGAGTTAAAATGCATACCTTAGATGATTAGATCTCCTTTTTGCAAGCTATCCTTGATCCTTTTGCACTTTGTGATTGATCTCTTTTGAAAAACCAACAACCTTCAAAATGAAAAAATGGAGACAAAATGATGTTTGACTAGAGCAATGAAATGAAGAGGGAAGTGTGAAATGAGGGTTAGAAGGCGTTTTTAGGTCATATTGCACTTTATTTGGTATTTTTTTTTTATGTTTGAATGTTGTTTTTGGCACCTAAAGCCCATGGCAGCTTTTATGAGCGCCCAAGCAGCCTCGGGTTCCCTATGGGTCCGCTCCCAATAGACCCACAAAGAACCCGTGGCTTCTTGGGTGCTCCTAGGCACTCCCCTTGCCACTCATGGACTCGACCACTCTAGGAGCGGGGATGGTAGCCTAAGGCCAGGAACTTGGTAACATAGCTCTTATCAATTTTGGGTGAAAGCCCAAATCTTGATCAAGGAGGACAAAAACCCTCCAAGGTGGACTAAGAGTTAGAAGGACGAAAACCTTTTCATGCTTGTGGCAAGTTAAGGTTATTGGCATTATTGAGTTAGGGATGAAAACCTTCGATTCAATAGATTGGTATGTATTTCCAAAGAATTCACTATATAATTGATCTTGAGAATTGTTGTATGATTTATTGATCTGAATATTATTACAAATTCTTAATCTTTGACAAAGCTATCATCATTTTGACTAAATATTATTGTTTTAAGGAAAAAATTCAAGAATATCCCAAAAGGGGACATTACAATTGGTATCATATCATTGATCATGCTAGCCTGAGGATCCAAATAGTAGTATATGCAATCGAGCCAAAGAGCTCAAAGAGCCTTGGAAAGAGAGAGTAGAAAACTAGAGGCAACTGGCAACCCAATTAAAGGTAATAAAATGGGTGATCGTGAGGTAAATCAAGAAAACGAATTGAAGGCTTTTATGGAATGACAAGAACAAACAACACAATTGCTTTTCCAAGCACTTCAAAACATGAATATTACAATCAGTGCTCTTAAGCCTAACTAAACCAATGGAAGAGATATTAATTCAAACCATTTTGAGAATAACAATGGCACTCCCTTGAGATCATCACTTAGAGTAACATGGCCTACATTCTTACCTAGAGAGGAACAATCAAAAGAAGAACAGAACATGGTAGGGAATGACCTTGATGAATGCATAGAAGCATTTTCAAGAATTGATCTTGAAGTTAGAAGACAAATTCCATTTGGAGAATATTAGAATGCAAGATCAAGAAGTATGTCAAGAGGAGAAATAAGGTTGCTGAACAAAGATATACAACAAAGAGTAAGTAAGATGACTCTTCCTACTTTTGATGGTTCAAGGAAGGTCACTGCATGAGCATGGATCTAAAAATTGGATACATACCTTTCTCTTAGCCCCATGATGGAAGACAAAGCTATTAAATTTGCAATTCGTCACTTAGAAGGAATAGCACATGAATAGTGGCATCATGGGCTAATTACACAAGGGGTATCATCTAATTGTAACATTCACTGACTTCATGCAAAGACTCATAGAAAGGTTTGATAGAAAGAACTCGGAGGTGCATTTTAAGGAATTAATATAGCTGAGGAAATGGGGTACCATGGAATAATATGTGACAAAATTCCAAATAATCTCAATCATGGTGCTAGATATTACTGAAAATACACCCAAGTTTTTATTTTATCGAAGGACTCCTAAAATCACTTAGGGGATTGGTCCAATCCATTGAACCATCATCTCTACAAGATACTATACAAAGGGTTTTAAATTTGGAAGAATCCAAACCTCAAAATCCCTTTGACGAGGATAATTTGCAGCCAAAGGAATTACCTCCTCAATCCAACAAGGTGGAAGAATCCAAGAGAGAGCTTCAAAAAAATTTATTGTAAGAACCTTGGAATCTAGGTCATCAATGTTCCAAGAAGGGTCAAGTACGCCACATAGAAGCAATGACGGATGAAGAATTAGAGAAGGGAGAATTTGAACTTGAAAGGAAGAAAAGGAAACAAGATGAAGAAGAGTTTGTAAGTGGTACAGTGGCCACACTTTCAAGAGCACCCAAGTATTACCCGTTTAGTATTCATAGTGTTTTACAAGGTCAAAAGGTGACTTTCCTTGTTGGTAGAAGTGTTAAACATAACTTCATTGACGAAGGTCTAGTAATGAGAATGAAAATGTAAAACTTTGGAGGTTTCAAGGTAGTCATGGCAGACGAATTCACTACCCTTGCACACAAAGAATTCAACAACTAAGCATTACCTTGGGTAGACACCAAATAAGCAAAAAATTCTATGTGGTAAACATGGGTGATATGGATGTGGTTTTGGGCATTCAATGATTACATTCTATAGGTATATATTATCAAGATTTTCAAAAGATGTAACTATATTTTCAACACAATGGCAAGGAAGTAATTCTACAAGGTCTATTGAATGGATCTCCAAGGATTGTATCATCCAAAAAGATGGAGGGAGAATTTAGACATGGGCAAGTAGAATGGGCAGCACAATGTATGATCCTTGATATATCTTCATCCACAGAGGGGAAGACTACTCATATTGATATCCAATCTAGTATTTTTGAGATACCCACATATAATAACATCCCCCTAGAAAGGAGAAAACCTAGTTTCATGTCCCCTTTTTGTATAATTCATGTGATGGATCAAAACGTCTATTTCTTGATTCCTGCATTTCATTTAATCCAATTTTGTGTGTATGTTCTACTCCATCTCTTAGGAGGGTAAAAAAAAATGTAAAATATGGGTTTTGACAACAAGGTCTAAAAAGGTACGCATGTGTAGTAAAATCTCCCTAGAAACAAGAGAAGTAGAAAACCTAATGTCATGATCCCTTTTTCTATAATTCATGTAATGGACCAAAATGTTCATTTCTTGACTCCTATGTTTCCTTTGATCCCATTTTGTGTGTATATTCTACCCCTCCATCTCCCATGCATCTGCGTAGGACCCCCAAGGTTCCTAAGTGTGAAGGCATTAGAAATCTCCTTAGTCTGTGTAAGCTATTGATGTTGCAGAGTTCCCCTTTCCGGTATACTTCTCTTCCCAAGTTTGCTTCTTTCTCTACTTTCGCTGGGGTCCAGACTTCCCCATCTAGTCATGCTCTGTGCCAATTCCCCACCTTCTATCAAAGTTATAGAGTTACCCTTCTTGATATGCTTCTCTTCCCAAGTTTGCTTCTTTCTCTACTTCATTAGGGTTTTAGACTTCCCCATACTACCACACCTCCCATCCATTCCTTTCTTTCACTCCTTACCTCATCGGGACATTGGGATTCCTCAATTCGTCAAACCTCTTTCCCTAACCTCGATCCTCCACAAGCCATGGTTGAGAAGTCAAACTTCTCCTCTTTAGCATACCTCACCTTGAAATCTAGACCCCTAACTAAAGGTGCAAGCCATGAGGTATCCCCAACATCCAAACCCTAACACTCCCACCTCCTTTCATCATTCAT
>CM021101.1:430491788-430559959 GCA_007115665.2 Sequoiadendron giganteum | reverse complement strand
GAGGAAGTTGAAATTTCATATTGCTGGCAACTCTTTATTCCTCTAACTGCTGAAGTTGACAAAGTGAAGTCAAGGTTCAAACAATTTGTGCTGGAGAAATTAGCTACATTGCTGAAAGTTATTAGCTTGCTGCGTTTTTTCTTCACCAGTCAGAAGTGCAGTTGCTGAGAGTTGTCTCTAAACTCAGAGATTTTTATACAGTACGAGGTTTGGAGTTAGAAATTTATGCCGAGAAATTTTATTTTCAAAGCTAACTCCGTATTCGCAGCCATCTCGGGAATTGTTTTATTTTATTAAAAATCTGCAGTCTAGCTTATTCTTCTATTTTATTTTGCAGATGGTTGGCGCAAAGGATGTTACAGGAACAAGCAGAGCCGCAGGCAGAGCTGCAAACACTGAAGCAGGCAAGGCTGGCTCATCTCGGCAGGCAATGATTAAGAGGCTCGCTAAGCCATTTCTCCCAAAGTCAGCAATAGTTTCAAAGTTGGCAGGATTAAATGATACCAACCTTGGTTCATTCAATCTAAATGCACTCAAATCGAGGATGTTCGGGCTAGGGGGCCATCAACCATCCGTCACGGCACATAATATAATGAAGAGTGGAATCTACGCAGCTGCTAGTTTTCCGCCAGCAATTCAGTGTCCGGAGCTAATTATGGAGTGCCCAATCAATATGCCGTGAACGAGGATTTATTTATTCCTCCCGATGGTAAATCGCCGCTTTAATCATTAAACGGGATAAGCGACGCAGAGGATTTGGGATTCCAACCGAAGAGATGTTATAACAGACAAACAAAGGGCGCATAAGATGTACTCTTCCTCTTTCGAAAGAGTCACTGCAGTCATCAACAGAGTTTGGATGCAGAAGCCAAGGCCACCCCGCACTAAGCTCCCAAAGCAGATAATTGCCGAGGACGGGAAACAAGAATACTGTGATTTGATAATGATGCTGAGCCGGGTGAATGGGAGTGCACAGGCTTACATTTTCGAGCCTTGGATGTTCTACTTCATCGAGATCATCTTGGAAGGAAAAGAGTGTGTCGATTGGGCTAGGATGATTAGCAACCACATCGATGAGCAATTCAGGAGTTTGAAGGTGACAAAGACTTTCTACATGAGCTCAGATGTAATTTACATGTTGGCCAGAATGACTAAGTACAGAGGGATTTCGTACAAGGAGCCAATCGGCTGTGCCCCTGGTCAATTCAAAATCCATGAAGCCTGCACACAGCTACATTTAGCTAACATTGCCAACTATAAACGGGCAAATGATGCATTCATAATGCACATTGCGAGGACACTTCAGCAGAGGACGCAGCAGAGAATATCTAAAGAAGCACAGACATTGATTGAGGAATATGGGTATTGGCTCATCCAATTCCCGAAATTCACATATATTAGGCTGCAAGGGTTCACTTCGTATCCGTATCGGCTACCACGATACCCCATTGATCACATAGTAATGCTTGAGGTATCTAGGCAATTGATTGCCTACGATAAGATTCAGAAAAGGAAAAAGAAGGGTGGGCTTGATTTCCCTATCACCATGGGGAATTCCATTGAGGTGTGTCCCTCTTTGCAGGCAGCCCGAGAGGCAGAGGACGAGCTGCAATCTTATCATTTGTCATATCACACAGGCAGGCAGGATTTCGATCCTTACGGGAACATCCGGATGGTACAGAACGTTGAATACCGGCACAGAGCTCATCTGGAAGACTTTTGGGCAAATGCAGTGGATGAGGCTGAGATAAGAAGAAGGATGTTTTCAAGACTTCCTCTCAAGTTGATTAGAGAATGTGAGATTATTCCAGTTCCCGACCAGGTGGAGGAGGATGTCAACGTCATGCAACCCGACTATGGGTCAGTTAGGGATACTCCTGTCCCACCACCTGATTGGTCCGAGCCAGAGATCATGGACTTGGACACGCTTTCTATCCCGGTGATGACTTTTACCAGGACTTGGGTCGATAGACATGTATGCAGACTCAAGAGCAAGTCGATCGCCCTTACTTACAACTTGATGGGTGACCCAAGGCCGTTATCGGTAAAAAGAGGGAAACAAATTGCTCAGACATCGAGGGCACAAGTGGAAGTGCCAACCCAACCGATACCGTTGAGGATAGAACAAGCATCACCCGTGCACTCACAAACTCAATCTTCGAGTTTGAGAGTGGTTTCATTATTTGCCGATCAGAGGGCAGGATTAGAGGAAGAGCCGGGACTTGAGGAGGTAGATCAGCCCAACGCCCGGGAATCAGCTAGTGTCAATCTATCCAGGGGCGGCCAACATGAGGAGGAAGAGGAAACAATGGCCGACACACATTTTCAGCAGATGTTGGACACGGCTTTGGAAGAAGAGGAAAACACAGAACAGGGGACCCAAGGGTCGGGAGATACCCAGCTTATAGAGGAGGATGAGCCTGAGCAGACCAGTGCAAGAAGGGAGGAAGTGCACGAGATGGAGGCAACAGAAGAGCAGCCCCTTGTCGTTTGTAATCCACAGCAGACAGTGCCCGATTGGCTTTCCGACAGAATGAGGAGAGAACCCGAGGATGATACGGATCCGACCATTGAGATGGAGGAGTTCCTTAGAAGGATCAGTGCGCCACCAGAGAAGAAAAGGGCCCGAAAGTTTTCAAAGATCTCGACCGACGAGTCAGGCTCCCGCACGCTTCAGGTGGCTATTCCGAGGGAAGAATGTGATCGAACCGAGGAGAGGCCTGAAAATTATGTGATCACCACAGAGTTGGGATCGCCCTCTATCGGAGTCTAAGTTATACCGGTAGGAGTTCGATAACTCCTATCAGGCATTGAAGGATCAGTTGCTCCGCACGGAGGGGAAGTATAAGAAATTGAAGAAGGAGCACAAAACCTTGATAGGATATATGCAGAATCTAGCACGTCCAGGTGAACCAGCAGACCCGGTAGTGGAACGTCCATCGGAGCTTCCGAATGAGTCAGTTGTTGCCTTAGAGGATTTGAAGAAAATGGAAACGGAGGCGGACAAGTGGGTTAGCCGTGTTCATGCTGAGACAGGGAAATTCATGGAGGACCTTGTCGATGCTTATCGACAGGCCTCAAATATTTTGGCACGGATGGATATAGTAGATCAGGCCTGGGGTGATACTCGCATCTATCAAACGAAGACTGTACTTCGTTTGGGGGCTTTGATGCATATACCTCTAGAAACCTTGGTGGATGGAGGTGTAATTCAGAGAGGTGATAGGTATGATTTCACCAGTTGGTACTCTTCGGTGGTCACAGGCCGTGGATTTGCCGGCGCAGCAAGGGCAGATTCAGCTAAAGTGAGGAAAGCAATGGGCAACATCTTGGGGGGAGTCCTCAATACATTAGAAGCCATATTTGCTAGAAAGTTGGTCCCGGAGGAGATAACTGCTGATGGCTTGAAAAGTAGACTGCCTCCATTCTTCTCAGCTGCGAGGTCACTTGTCCTGGATGACTTTGAGAATGTCTCCACGTTCTCTAGTATAATTCAGCATACCCAGGACGCCTTGGTGACATGGAGAAAATCTTACATCAGATACGGACAGACGGTAGCAGTCTTGGAGTTCCAGTTCAACCATATTCCACCGATCTCTACACAGGAGGTTGAAGCAGTATTGGCCCGATTGATCGAGTTTGCTATCCGGGAGAAGACCAGTGGGAACGCGCTGCTTGATGAGGATCTTCTTGATGATGGTAGTGGGCATTAATTGCTCATTATGATTCCTGCAGGGGAGTGGAGAATATTCTATGCATTCATTGCCCACTCCTCTCTGTGGCGGTTTTTAGGGCAGAAACCCTAATCAGGGCATAGGTGGCTCGATCTGAGCCCTTCATTGTAATTTGATCTGAACCGTCCACTGAATTGGACTTATTATAAAAGGGGCATCCCCCCTCATTTGTAAATAATTAGATAGAGATTAGATCAAGAGTTGAATCAGAGCTAGAGAGTAGAAGGCATATAGCATTTAGCTTAGAAGTTAGCTTTAGATTGAGGAGGGAAGAAAACTTTCCTTTGAAAGTTTTGTAAAAGGTTGTTGTGAACACTTTTCATAATACAAAGAGTTTCATTGCTTGGTGATTTCTTCTTTGTTATGAGTAGCTAGCAAGGCCATTTCGTCTTTCCAATTCAAGGTAGATAGAGTAAAATAGATTTTATTTCATGCAAGTAGTTGTTAATTGTGGAGTGTGGCGTGGTGATTTAAGCATATCTTCTTCATCCATACCACTAGCGGGCTTGCTGATGGTAAGTTCGCCTTGCGTGGTCAACTGGAGTATCAGCACTTAACTTCGATTATGGTTCATATGTTTGTATGTGTCATATTGACGGTATGAACGTGTTGCGTCATAGTTTGAACACTTTTCTCATCCTTTGAAGATTGCACCAACTTTGTCGGAGTTGTTCGAAAGGAGACAAAGCAAAATTTGGTTTGAAGATTGTTTAAGTCGATCCTCGTCCTCCACCCTTTAGAAATAGATCTGTAGAATCCCTATCCCTATCCCCTTTAAATTCTGCATTTCCGAGTCAGTCTAGATACCAGAACCATATTGCCAAATCATTCATGTCCTAATTGCTTCACAAAGTTGAACAACTACGTAAGTCCCCTTGAAATAACCAGCAAAAACACATCAACCAACTGAGTCTATTCGCGATAAAAGGAACCTTGGAGTCGAACACATGAACTTTCAAGCAATCTTAGCATGTGGGACACTTTGATCAAGAGAGAATAGAGTGACCGTTGGGCAACTTTATTCTGTTTGGCTATCATAAAAAGCAAATCAACAGGAAGCAGAATAAAGGAGATGCATACATCAAGTTGCTGACAAGTGATAAGCTGACGATTGACAGGCATGTAACGATCTCCGTATGAAGAAGTCAACGAATGAACAAAAGCACCGTTGACCAATGGTGATGAGGTGTCAAACACCTCAAGAAGGACGTCCTACCCTCCAAAATAGCATAATTATGACTGAAGTCAACTTGATGCCCCTTTCCAAGTTGACTCCAGATCTCCACAGATCATGCATGTCAAATCCCACTAATCTAGGATGTCTATTTGACTCCCACGATTTGTGGATCTCAGATCTCCTCAAAAGGTGGATGTCTATTTGGAGACACATTTGTAACATAAGTTCACTTTTAGTTAGGTGTCAGTCAACTGAGGTAGACTTCCAGTTTGACTTTTGTTTAGTTTCAGTTAACTGAAGTAGATTTCCAGTTAACTGTTTGCTCACCTACTTTTAGACATAGAATAATATCTTGCTGATTGGCAAGAACTGTTTGTTAACTCAAGGAGATTTTAGGGTTGCCTACTCCTTTGAGTTTCTATAAATAAGAGCCTTAGGTTCTTTATTTGTTTAACCTTTATTTGCTAGCAAAATTGCTGCGCCACTGTTGCCAGAGTTCGCTTGTTTATATCTGTTCACTCTTGGATGAGAGTTCGTTGGTTGATCGCAATTGTGCATGATTTCGTGCCTTTGCTGTCCTGACCTTTGTAATTCTTTGAAGAACCTTGAAGAAATAAATCAGATGGTGCAAGCTTGATTGATCTAATTATTTGAGTTATTCAAAGTCTTGTTTTTAAATAGTGCATTATTTCAATGTCCTCCTTGGATAGGTGTCGTCGCCTCCTTGGATATTTTGTCATCGATCATTATCGTTTGATGTTGTTTAATGATCTCTCTTGCAGCCTAGACTTTGGACAGGTGTTGTCACCTCCTCAGGAATCTTGTTAGAAAGGCCATCGTTCCTTGTTGTTTCCAGTGAGTTGCTTCCAAGCCTATACCTCAGATAGGGGTTCCTCCTCCTTGACAAGTCTCAGATCCAGTTTACCGTAACGAGTGTTTGCTTGTATCGAGCCCTATCTTGGTATATATCCGAAGGTTCAGAGCCTCGGGCGTATTCCATTGAGATGGAGGATTCAAGTGATCCAACCATACCATTTCGCTCCTACGCCCTCATGCTCTGTTTACCTTGAGGAGGTAGGATAGTCTAGAAGTTAGTTAGTCATAGTTAAGATCTGCGGAAACCAGAGAAAAAGCTTAGCTACGGTGCATTGGTTTATGTACCCTTGTGTCCTGCCGTTGAGTAAAAAAGATAGGAAATCTTAGTACACCCCTTTTTTACAGTATAAAATCAGCAAAGAGAGATCTTCCTCTCTATAATCCGAAGAGCATGTACTAACACACTTGCAATAGCTGTCCGTTTCCAATAAGCACTCCAGAGGTGCTAATTGAAACGCCAACAGCTTCTTACAATCAAATGATAATCTCTATTTCTAAATTCCCAAGGAGGTGGAACACCTATTTGAGGTCCTGATATGAAAGAAAGATTATTATAAACAAATAAATCTGGGATAGCAAATTGCATGAAGGACCTAACACACAATGAACAATCAAACCAGCTTTATATTAACAAAGTGAATCAATACATAATAGCAATATTACATGGCAAGGTGGGCACAACAATTTGTTATCACAACAAAAGTTAAAATACAAATAAGCAAGGGTGCTCTCATTTATAAAACTCCAAAGGAGCAGGAAACCCTAAAATCTCCTTGAGTTAACATCAATCTTGCAAGCATGCAAGATTTATTATTAAGTCTAAATGTATGCAACTTAACAATTAACTAGAAAAACTACCTTAGTTAACTAATTCTAAACTAAACTAATTGGACTGTGCAACACGTAAGTCCTTATTGATATGAGAGTTAACTGATAACTAACATCAGTTAACTGAAACTGAAAACTAAATGAGAACTCCAATTGTACATAGATGATTCCAAAATAGACATGCTCAACAGGAGGGACAGCGAGTTAATTTGGAAAGAGGTGTCAAGTTAACTCCTGTGTCTAATGTGTATCCTAAAAGGGTGGGACGTCCTAATCTGTAGTTCACTGGTCGTGATCTCGAGCAATTAACCCCTCCACGAGGTTGTTGATAGCATCACCATCTGGAGCACTGATACTCTTCTGAAGTACTCGGTGTCTCCACAACATCTCTTCACTGTCTGTGATCTAACTCTGTAGTTCTCTTTCTATTCTTGACCGCCTCATCAAATAATGGTGACATGACTGTAAGTTGATCCAACTTACAACCAACTGTATCACCACTGAAAATACCATGAATGAGTGTTTGAAACTCTGACTGAATGTCAGCGAGCCCAATGTAATCACTATCCTCACACTGATACTGGCAAGGGACTTGTGATACGAAAGTTCTTACGAACTTGATAGCACTTCCCACCTTTTCTCTGCTCTTGGTCAATTCTGCATAAATTGTTTCATGTACTTTTACCTTTGTTGGCGTAAGAACTAACACATTTGGAGTGTAAGTTTGTATGGACAGCTATGCACACTGTGTAATGAGTGCTCTTCAAATTAGGAGGGGAAGCTCCCTCGTTGTGCTGGAATGCATGGAAAAGAAAAGTAAACTGAATCCGATCTTTTTGTTTTCAGCTGGTAGAGGCACAAGGTTAAGAAAACCTAGAACGTTGCAGCTAAGGATTTTCTGGTTTCGCAGATCATTTAACTACAACTAAGCTAACTTCTTTAAATCTATCCAATTTCCTCAAGAAAACAGAGCATGAGGAAATGGAGCAGGAATGGTTTTATACGATAAGCTGGGTACAGATTCGCAACATGAAGGCAAGGTGGGCACAACTATTCGTTCGGCTGAATAAGCTTATTATCACACACATCATACGATAAGCTTTAAGTACAAATTCTCAACATGAAGGCAAGGTGGGCACAACTATTTGCTCAATTTGAATAGGCTTATTGATAACAAAACACAAAAGATAGCCAACTAGGACAGCAAATTGCATAGGCGAGACACGCGTACAATCTACGATCAAACTAGCCACTATATCTAAGGCAAGCATTCACTATAATAATTGCATGGAACCCGAGTGGCATAACAATTCATTATCAAAACAAATGCTCATGAACAGATACAAAAAGACAATATTACAGGCAAGGTGGGCACAACATATATTAATCTCTCCTGCAAAAGTTCCCTGAACAAATACAATAATAGAAATACTACAGGCAAGGTAGGCACAACATGTATGCTATCAAGCAAAAGTTCTAATTTACAAGGGTGAACCAATCTTGAGAATAGGCATGTTGCCGACAACGCAACAATTCTCTATCACAAGCAAAAGCTAATTACAAATGAGCTGAAAGCTCTTATTTATAGACATCAAAGGTGTAGGCAACCCTAAAATCACCTTGAGTCAACTAGAGTCTTGCGAGCATGCAATATCTTTATTCCTAAACCCTAATAAAGGAAACTATACAGTTAACTGGAAAACTACCATCAGTTGACCGAAACATCTAATCTAAGTGGACAATGTGCAAGCATGCACATCCTTATTGAAATGAAAATTAACTAATAACTCCAATTATACAAAAGATGTTTCCAAGAAAGACATAGCGTGCAATGTGTAACAACAAGTTAACTCAAAAAGAAGCATCGAGTTTAACTCCTGTGTCTAATGTCTATCTTGGAAAAGCTGGAACGTCTTGAACTGAAGTTCACTGGCCCTAATCTTAGGAAATTAACCCCTCCACGAGGTTGTTGACTGCATCACTATCTAACGGTCGTCACATGTCTCAATTGTCAATTCACTACTTGTCAGCAACTCAAGCAAACCTGGAAATCTCTGCACACTTAAACTGGCGCTTCACTGACTGGTAACTCTGGCGGCTCTGTAACTGAAGTGATGGCCACTGTTTCTTCTATAGCTTGACGCTTCTTACATTTTTCACGCTTTTCTCTAAGGAAGTGTTGCATGATGAAACCGCGATGTTTGACTGCGAACTCTTTGGTTGTGAGAAATGGAAATGAACTTGCTGCACATGTAGAATTCCAATAGTATCAACCCTCTAAACTGGCCTTGGAAGACAATCAGCTATACAAGGCACAAAACCATGTGGACTTGAGTGACTACGCTTGTCAACCTTTCAGATGCGCTTGATACAAATCAGTGTCAGCTTTTCTGATGAAATCATGAATTAAGACTGACTTGGTCTTGAATTCGGTCTGCGTGAACTGCATCCTGAAAAACTCGGCTATTGACTGTGAACACGGCTATGTTCTGACAACTTTCTCCGGAAAGCCAAAAAACACTCCAGATAAGACTAAAAATAGCCTGTCGAAGGGCAATTTTAAAATTATGAGACATGGGTTTTGTGTAGAATCAAATTCTAAGATGACCCACAACGTCAGAAATTCGAAAAAATGTGATTTGGGCCAGCATGCAAAAGGAAAATCTCATAAAAAAGCATAGAGCTCTAGAATAGAGGCTGCAGGGCAATTTTCATGAAATAATCTGAGACATGGGTATTGTTGTTGATGCTGAAATACACGAACCTTGATGCTTTGTTTCTGAAAATCTTTTTGTTTCCTTGACATGCGAAGAATACCTAAGACGAGAAATAGAAGAAATTTAGACAAAAGATAGAAGTTTTTGTTTGTTTGTTTTCTCTGCTTCTGTAGAAATTTGCCTATGTCCGTATGAAGTTTGCAAAAGAATATTTTTGATGCCTTTGAAACTTGACTGCTGAAGAAATTTGCCCAACTCTGGAAAGAATTCACCTCTGTTGAAGCTGGATGAATGAAATGATGAACACCATGCTTGCATAACTAGAGCAAAATCGTACCACAAAAGCAAGACTGCAAGATCTGAAACCCTGACTGTAAAGAAAGAATTCGATTGGCCCTTCACCAGCTGAACTGCCACTATCTCTAAGTCTCCGATTAAAAATAGTATTTAATTCGAAACATGCAAATTATTAAAAGAGGCGCCAATATTTAACTCTTGAAGAAAATTGCCATTTAATGTTTTGCATGCAAAAATATTATTTTAATTATTTAGCTAAAAATAGCATCTGGATGTGCTCGGCAAACTTCACTGATTCTAGAAAGTCCAAATTTGACCTTCTAGGCGTCCATTTGCAAGAGTTATGAGATTTTTGAGTATCTCCTACTTTATAGCTGACTACAAAGTTACATCTGGCCATGTTCAACTCTGATTTCCGGGTGACTGAACGAACCTGCGACTGATCTGAGATACCCACTATGAAGCCTGCATGACAAGGATGAAATGTCTATTGGGAGCTGCAACTGCTAAAACCAACATCTGACACCTTAGAAAATAAGACGCCTTTGATTAAATTGATGCACTGATTCCAGACTTAGCCATTTCTCCGTATTGCCATTTAATGCTTCAAACTGCTGCTGACGGTGAAAGATGAACCCTGTCGACTAGATGGTAGATTCATTGCGTGACTGGAAGTACTCTGCATCCAATGATTGTATGTAAGGTATCTGAAAACTAAATCAGGAACCCCAAAAAGATGGGTGCCCCTGGCCTGTGAAGGTGCAAATACCATTTTGACAAAAATGTGACTTTCATCTGAACACCATACTTTGACCCTTGATATCGGGAGCTGGAATGCTCCAAGTTGCGCGTCGTCTGTCTCTCTGCATAGTTGGATCAACTTACAAGAGATGTTTCTGGAGGTGATGAAGCGAGAAAATTGCTTCTAAGGCCTCAAAGAGAAGGGCCCCTTTTTCAAGGAGATTGGTACTCACCATACTTAGTCATTTTTTGGTTGTCTCCAGTCATTCTCACTTTTCAGCATCACCATCTTGACCTCGCATGTACGAGCGTTCGCCAAATCCCAGAGGTTGACGGTCGAACTCATTGGATAGCTGGAGTAATCGCACACAAGTCTTGTGAAGACTGCAAAAGCAAATAATCCCATCTGGTAGGCCTAAAGGCTAGGCACCCCTAGCCTACAGATATGCAGCTATGTGTAGCTAGGTTTCACCATCCTCTGTTTTACGTGCTCAGTAGAACCTCTGTCACAGTCACTTGGAATGTCGGATCGTCTTGCAAACTAGTGTGTTGCGAAGCTGGACTGAGCTTGAAAAGATCTTAGGAAGACCTCAACTGCAATTTCATTCATCTGGGTAGCCATATTCAAGGGCGCCCCTGAGCTACAAGGGCACTCAAACCATGAACTGGCAATTTCTTGTGACATGCATCCTGCCTGTTGTCTCAGCTTCCAACACTGATAACCGGAGCTCTGCACTATGTATGCCTCCGCTTGATAGCTCGTTGGAAAGCCAGACTGATCCTGAAGAGACTGAATCCATCAGTGAGCACATGCATTCAGATATTGGCCTTCAAAAAGAAGGGCGCCCCTGGGCTACAGGGGCGCAAATCTGCATTCTTTGACTGTCTTAATGATGTATACACTCTTTGTAACCTCTGCTTCCACCTTCGTTTGCCGGAGTTATGCATTTCAGATGAACTTGCTCCATAGCTAGTCGAAAAGCTGACTGAAAACAGAAGAGAATGAATGTATTCGCAATCCAAAACAGCTGAATCTTGACCTTCAAATGGAAGGGCGCCCCTGGCTTGTAGAGGCGCAGATTTGCTCTGAACTTCATATTTTCCACCATTTTGGGCTTTGCGAACACAACATTAGCTACTGAGGTTGACCCTGTCAAGATGTTACCACTGTTGACATGTGTACATGACTGCATCTCACTATTTTCACATGTACGGACGCATAAAGTTGATTTGCACGTTGATTGCGCAAGCGTCTCCCACGTTACATAGTGAAAAGTTTCCAGACTTAGAATATTTTCACACTTTTCGCCAGTTTGAAAATCTCCTCCGTCAAGAAGCATCTTTTTCAACATCTTTCATCGTAGAGTGTTCTGCTTTGAGTTTCAGGCTTAGATTTTGATACTTGGTATTGGCCAACTGCCATTGATGACCTCAGAGGTCCTAACTTTTCTCTTGAAAAAGTGAAAACTACCCACCAAGCTTAAACCGACTTTTAACTAAAACCGACTTCACCACTGTGATCGTGATGTGAAATAAGCAAATCAAAATTAAGTTCAGCGAATTCTGACAAGTTCCTATTTTTTAGGGTTTTGACCCTAAAACGGGGTCTGGAAACCCTAATTTTCAAATTTTTCAAATTTCGCCAATATCTTCCTGACATCACACTGACCAAAAGCCCACGCTTGATTTGCCCAAAAACTGAGTTTTGACCCCACTTTTACAAGGTTTAGACCATTTTAAGCAAAATGCCTTAATGAAGCAAAAAATTTGGTTTGGGTACAACAACCTTGAAGATTAATTGTTCTCTCCGAGTAAAGATTGCTTCCTTATCCTCTTCTTCAGTGATCGAGTCATATGCCATCCTTAGGTGAGAGATCATGATCTCATTTCATGGCTTGTCTACCACCAAGTCTTGCTCTTACTCCTGAATTTGTAGACGAAGTTTGTGGGCATTTTACCTCAACTAGTACAATTCTGAAAGTATGAAGTGACCCCTTGTGACGAACTTCTCTTCCCAGTCCTTCAAGCGCTTCCCATATACAACCATTTGACTTAGCTAATTGTGTTCTGTTAGCAATTCTAAAATCTACAGGAGCAAGGCGGTGACATTCTCAGTGTTGTGCATAAGGTTGGAGATATATTGGCGAAGCTGCTGGTTTTCAGCATTGAGGGCTGCTTTATCTTCACCATCCTTTATTACTCTCTCCTTTATGCTTTCTGTTGCAACTCTGAGGATATCCATATCTGCTTGGCATGTGCTTTTGCCAAGGTTGACCTTTATTAAGGTGAAGTCATCAACTTCTACCTCATTCAAGTTTTTATCCTCTGTTGGTGCAGCGGTCTCAATGATGATCTCCTTATCAGCGTTCCTTTAAACATGAATCTGCTTCTTGCACTTTTTGTCTAGCGTGTCTTGATAGACATGATCAAAATCAAAAAAGTCCAGCTAATAGGATGGCTGCCTCCTTTTCCTACCCAGAAGATTCTCAAGCCAAGACGAGTCTTGACTAATCTCACTGGAAGGATCGGTGCTAGTCCTAGGAACTTTTGATGAGTGGGAATGCGTTGAAGCACTGCTACGTGGTGGCGAGTCCAAATCAGTGTGAACCGAAAACTGTTGTGGCATTGGTGATGGCATGGGAGGTTTTGCCTTTGCTTCTAGCATGTTCTCAACCGTATTTGTGGCTATCTCCATATGATGCTCTTGCTGGTTCAAATCAGTAACTGGTGCTTTTCCCTTAGTATTTCCTGACATCCTGCTTCCTTTAGGAGGATTACTCCATGTCTTCTATCTGGGCTTTGGTTTTGATGTGGAAGGCAGTGAAGTGATCACCAGTTTGGAAGGCAGTGAAGTGAGCACCGGTGGAGGCTCTGTGTTTGGCATGGTTGCCTTCCTCATCCTTTTTCTATCCAAGTAAAGTATGATATTTCTAACAACTTTGCTTGTTCTTTCCTTTACAAATGTGCATTGTTTGGCGTACCAATCAATGGCTGGAAGAGGCTGCGTGTCAACTTGATCCTGAAAGAATTGAGGAAGTGTGACATCCCCATCATCATCGGATAACCCTTCCACATCCTTTGACATGAAATCAACAATCTGTGAAAGGGTGACCCTGCTGTAGTTGTGTCTTCGCACCTTGAATTTGTCCTCATAGATGAATCAATAGTCTTCCATAGAAGGCTTGTGTGAAGAACGACTGCCAAGGCGGCCAAGGCGTGCTCAAAAGTGGCCCAAGGGTCATATGAGTGTTTCTCCACAAGATACTTAAGGTTAAGCCTCGATATCTCATTACTCATGGCCTTGGCGTCAACTGTTGTCTTGCACCTATAAATCCCCATCTTTAATGGAAAAGTGGCAGTTAGCTTGCGTTTGTTGTGCAGATAGGAGTGGACCTCGTACAGCTATCGTAAACATTCCATGAACACCACCTTATCCGAGGGATAACAGGGTAACATGGCAGGATGACCTGAGTATCCATACACGTGGATGTAGGTAAAAGTAGGGAACTAGATGAACCAATCTGCCCATTTTTCCATTGCCGATTTGGCTTTTTCTGAAATATGCACATATAGCTCTCGATCGAGATTCCTCACAGTGTACATTAGGAATGCTTCCTGTACTCGCTTGAAGTGTCACTCGGACTATGTGAACTCAAGTCGTGCATAGTACTGATGAACCCTTTGTACACTTAGAATCCCCACAGTATTCAATCCTCTAAACTAGCCTTGGAAGGCTATCAGATACACGAGGTATGAACACATGTGAAACTCGTGAGCAACCAAGAAGTTGGTCATCTATTTGTGGAGAATGTCGCTGATCAAAGAAGCCCAATCATAGTGTTCCTTTTTGTTGATGATTTGAGCCATGACATAATACATCCACTCCTGAAATTTGTGAGCATCTGCTTGACTAGTGACACGGTTGAGTAGGGTAATCATAACCGCATATTCATCTTTGAACTCTCCACGACCCACATTCTTTGGAAAAATAGTCCTTTTTTGTTTGAGCCATCTCTTTGCCATCCTTTATTGACATTTTTACTTATCAGCATTGAACGCCTTTTACATTGTTCCATTGTTATGACCAAATTATTCGGATTCGGAGGAATACTGAAACACTTCTCAATGTCTTTGGGCTTGAGACTGCATATCATTCATCCGTCCACTGATTGAATTTCTCGTGTAGTAGAGTTATAATGCTTTACACAAGCCATTACAAACTCTATACATTGTGCAGTGATGGGAAGTGAAGCCGCTTCTAGCAACCCAGATTCCTCGAGATTTTGAATTGTAATTTGGTCAATCTCTGAAGCATTCAAGTCAAACTCCGGATCCACTTGATGCAAATCTGTGTTAGTCATTCTAATGAAATCATGAATTAGGACCAAATTGCTCTTGAATTCAGTCTAGGTGAATTGCATTCTGAAAAACTAGCTTGTTGATTGTGAACACAGATATATTCTGACAACTTCTTCCGAAAAGCTAAAAATAACTCCTGATGAGGCTAAAAATAGCCTGTCGAGGGGCAATTTTTACAAAAAATTCCAAGACGTGGGTTTTGTAGAGAAAATGATTCTAAGCAAACCCACAACGTTAGAAATTCGAAGAAATGCTTTTTTGCTTGACATGCAAAGACTTTTTGGAATAGAAGTAGTAGGGGCACTGAGGGTTCATAAGCTTTTTGTTGGTTGAAAATTTTGTATACTTCGGAAAGCGTACAAAATTGTGGTTTCAACCACAGCACGTGAGATAAAACTCTCCTAACTAAGGAAAGGCTCCCCCTTTAACTAACTTAAACTAATATGGGTAGGACAATAATCGTTCCTGTTTTTTCAGGAAAGATTATATTCTTTTCTCTTCGCAGAAAAGCAACAACAAACTTTAAGAAAACTTATTACAGCAGCCATGCAATGAAACCAAGAAAGAGGAAATAAAGTTTCCTGAAAGTACAAAGACTTCCGTCACTTCCTCCGGGACGGGAAAACAACCAACAAGCGCAAAATCTTGAAGACCTGAAATCCTATCTACCCTTTTAGAATGATTACCTAATGATAATATACAGCATAGGACAGCACAAAGTCTACGACTATGATGTACCTATTAACTACTTTAAATGAGAACTACCACGAGCACAAAGACTTGCAATTCTTCTCAATCTCTAAATACTAACTACGAATTCAACCTTCAACATTTACAGCACAAAGTCTGCAGATATTTCAAGTGAAACTCTTTTCAGCGATATTCCACAATCTCCAAGTAGTCACAAAGTAATGCTCCAAAATGACATAAGAACACAAAGGATGCAAAGTAGGACTTCAACACAAAGTCTGAAATTCCAACTCTTTGATATTACTTGAAAAATCACAACTTATAACTATAAAGTTCAAAGTCTTTATGAGTACAAAATTTTGCAGAAATTTTTTGCTTGCGAAAAAGATATTTATTACAATAGAGCCCCTCAAGTATTTATAGGAGAGAGGCCTTGAGAAAAAGGTGGGAGGATCTCAACAAACTTGAGAAAATCTCTCAACCACTAACTAACTGCAATTGACTTATTCAAAATTACAATCCAAATTGTGATTTGTCTTGTAAGGACTTACATGTAATTACATTTTCCAAAACTGCAAGAAAGGAACACTTGCAATTGCAAAACTTGTTTTTACATATAATTTGTCGAAAGTAAAATACATAAAACAACATAACATTTTTTACTCTGTCCCGCTCCTAGCCTTGAAAGATAGAAACTTGCTGATAATTCCTTGCAACTCATCAGGATCGAGACCAAGCATGTTCCTAGCAACGACTACAGTCTTTAGGATAACATCATAGTATCTCACTGTCGCCTCTCTATGTTCTTCAAAAGCAGCTTGCATCTTGTCGAAGATCATTCGGTGATTGACAAACTTATGGATTGTATCCATAGAGAACTGATCTGAATCTAGCTCCTGGTGAAGATTTGCAGTTATCTGAGAAACAACATCACTGGCTGCAAGCAATTCCCCTTCATGACTTAAAACTTTGCAAGGGATTTTCTCAAAGTCTGAAAGTATGTCATTATCAAACTTTAGCACTCATCTCAAGTGTAGTCTGGACATCTTTGATAAGATCTTGAACAACTAATGACTTGTTTGTCATAAGTTCCTCAAACTCTTTATACTTTTCCCTTTTTGAAATCACCGAATTGTTGCACAGAATTTCCAGCTTCACTTGATCCATCTCAGGCCAGATTCTTAAATCTTTCTCAAGAGAATGTAGGCTTTGCTGAAAGGCTTCTAGAGTTTGATTCATTTTGAATCTTGCTTCTTTGACTGTACTCAAATTCTTCAATTCCTTTCCGATCACTAGTATTCCTTGGTCAATTAATTGAGTTGTCCAGGAATCAACTGCTTTAGCTTTTTGTGCAATTCTTTCTAATTGCCTGACTGATTCTTGAGGGGCAAATGAAGATAGTGAATCAACCGTTTCTGATGATCTAGTAATCCTTTGAATAACTGAAACTAGCTGTTCATTTTCTTCTTTTAGCTTCTCTTTTTTGGCTAGAAGTTCATTGTAGCTTTGTGCCAAAACTGTCACCGAACTCTGAGCATCTTGCATCATATTAGCATGAGTCTGCTTGCCTAATTCCACTCTAGTGAATTTGTAATCAGACACTTGCATCTCTTCATGTGGTTTGTCTATGAGAGGTTCTGCTATCTCAACATATTTCATCTTATTGCTGTCAACAAACACCTGCGAGACTGTCTTCGCTTTCTTTGCAACCCTTGGTTTGGATTTCTTCAATTTCTTGAAATCAAACACATCAGGAGAAATTGCTTGTTTCTTCCTCTTTGGAGCAACTGAGTTTAACCACGGAGGAAGATCCAATGTTCTCACATGTGAAACAACAACTGTAGTCTGTGTAGAAATGGATTCATTTTGTGACACAGCTATAATTCTAGGAGGTGCCTCAGTTTGTATAGCAACAATGGTTTGCTCAGAAGACAAATTGCGACTAGGATCAGCCATAAAACAATCAAAGCTTGTTGTTGATGTATCTATCTCTGGGAGAGTTATTTCTGACATCACAGGAAAGATTGGATTTGTATCAAATACGTTCTCCAAATTGTCGTGCAAGCTTCTCACAGGTGTATTCATTATTGATGTAGCTGAGGAATGATGAATATCTTCTGAAGGTGGGATGGAAGAAACAAACACTGTAGAGAAAGAATCAACATCACTATCAATGGGAGACATAAGAGATATCGCAAAAACAGGTATTGGAGCTTCAACGTGAGGAGACATTTCACTTAGAATAGTAGAGGTTTCAAGAACCTCCTCTTCTTGCTGATCCAAAACTTGAACCTGTGTTTCCTTAACCTCCTTTCCCTTTAGTGTTACCTTCTCCAATGGTTTTCCACAGCCCGGCTAACCCTCAACTTAATCCTGGTACTTGAAGAGGAAGCTCCTTCTTTTGACTTGTCTCTAACCTCTGATTTTAATCCTTTAGGCCCAGCTGAATCATCCTCAGCTCGAATTCTGATTTTTATAGTCTTAACACCTATGCTCTTGAGCCAAGTGTTAGTATTTGCCAAGACCGACTGAAACCTATCAAAAATAGAAGTAGATTCCTTCTGAGACCACTGGATTGCAGGAATAGGTGTGTTAGCAACCTCTGGTTCTTCATATTCAGGATCCAAAATCTGCCCATCATCATTTACTCCTTCTGGAACTAAGGTCAGATTGAGATCAACAATTTGCTCTACTGTAAACCTGCAGTAATCCATTTTATAGATATCCTTTTCTGTTTGAAGGTCTGCCCAAATGTCTTCAATGCGATGTACGTGGGTGAAAGCTCTTTTAATTTTGTCTTTCACTCTTCTGTAGTCAAATTCCATTCTGGCCTGGAATTTCTTTAACTTTATCTCCTGAAGTTCAGCCTCCATTGCTTTTGCTCTTGAGGAAGTTGTCAAAGAATACCTCCCAATCAACAATGGATTATGTGATGAAATGCTGACTCCAGTTTTGTGTTGTGCAGCTTGTCGTACATGCACTGTCATCAACTGTCTTCCCAGCTCCATCAAAATGATTTTATCTGTAGGGTATCTTGGAAGCATATAAGGTTGGTCTTCAAAACAACCAACTCTTATGTAAGAGAAAGTAGGGAATTGAAGGAAAAGACAACTGTATTCATTTACTTTCCTCCAAGCAGCCTCAGATACCTTGTTGTTTTCCAATGCTTTGTCAAATAAACACATGAAATGACCAAAGAAAGCATCTTGAACCCTTCTATAATGCACACGACTTTGCCTTAAAGTTAGCTGATCATAATACTCCCATATAGGCACCAATGATCTATCACCTTTGGTAGAAAGGCTTGGAAATTGCCTCAATGAAGCTGCTATGTAAACCAGATACAAATTCATATAGAAGGTGAGTGTGGTGGGAACCTGTGCAAGCTGTTCACACAAACTGTCGCTGATTACTTCACCCCAGAAAATTGGGTATTGTGCCTTTCTGATAACCACTATGAACTTATACATCCGGTTTTCAAACATATTTGAGACCTTCAATCCCATTATTTTGCTCAGAAGAATGATCATATCATTAATCTCTTCTTGAAAATCAAACCGATACAATTTGGGTATCCGGGTCACACAAGGTCGTGATTTGAGAAGCCATTTGTGATTGATATGTTTGATACAATCATTGTTCTTCTGCTCATAATGATTATGAACACTCTTCATTGTAATGTCTGAATACGTAGGAGCATCAGGAACTCTGAAGATTTTGTTGATGGTTTCAAGATCAAGTTTGATAACCACGTTGCCGTCATCATCCCTGATGGTTCTTGATTCATTCTCAAAGTGGGATGCACATTCAAGAACAAATTCTGGCTCAAGGGCAGCAACAGGAAAAGTAGACACCAGGTGAATATGACTTCTCAGCAACAACTGCATATCGTGAGAAGTTGATTTCTCAGCCCTCTTAAGAAACTCGGACATATCAACATGTCCAATTTCCGTGTCTTTGATTTCATCTATGTTTGAGACCACATGAGATGGAGAAATCTCATTGTAGTACTTATCATATTTGTACTTCATCTTCTTGTTTGTTGGAGAAGCTAGTTCATCTGTCATCGAGCAGGAATCTGCGAGGCTGCGGTGGAAACCCCATAAGGTCAGAACATCATCAACATCAACATGTGAAGACATGGTATCCATTAACAACAAGACTCAAACCCTAGGGCAATTAAACTACTTTCTGAATGATGGTGGAGAATGAAGGCTAAAAACCAATTCAGATCTCGGTGGGCTGATTGCGACTGAAAGCAACGTTTCACCTTTTGGAAACAACAAGTCAACTGCCAACTTGAATTTGCAATCAAGTGTTAGAAGTTCATTTTTAAGACATTTAGAAGCATTTTGGGTTTTGGAGAGCATTCAACAACTTTTATAAAGCGCAGTCGGGATTTTTTGAGCATTTTGCAACTTTTAAACTTGCAATTTTAGTGAAAAAATCCCGACTTGCTATTTGGTAATGAAAACCCGAAATTGAGCCAAGGCCCATTTTCGCAAAGATGGAAGTGAGGTTGAAAACGGAGATGAGTGTGAACGAGTGAGGTGAATTTGGTAAAGGCAAATGGAAGTGAAAAATGGCAAATGGAAATGACGTTTTGCTTAGATAATGACCATTGAGACAATGATATTTCCTGACACAATGAGTATGATGCTATTCAGCTACAAAAAACGTTTTTTGGACAAAAACGCGATTACTAAGAGCCACGATTTGACTGAGAGGAAAATGCGTTTTGCTTTGAAGACATATTTCTTACAAAATCAACTTCTCTCAGGTCACATGAGGGAATGCCGATTTCTTTGAACAATGCAAATGGCATTAATCAGTTGAAAAATACGTTTTTCAATAAAAACGCATTTTTCAAAAATGAGATTTCACAAATATGTTTCCCTTTTAAACTGCATTGAATGACGTCTCAGGAAATCGGGATTTGACAATGGCAATGTTGTTAAGACAAAACGCGATTTAATAAACAAAAAACACGTTATTACAAATGACATCAAAATGCCTTCGAAAAAGACCATTACCAAATGAAAAACGTCTTCAGCAAAGCAAGACGTGATTTGAACAAAGAGAAAACAAACAAAACATAACAAGAAAGAAAAGAAAAGCAACATACCTTGGAGAAGAGAAGCAGAAAGTTAAAATGGAGATGAAAACTCCAGATGCCTTGTAAAATCTCAAAAAAAGATGAAGGCACTTATATTCAAATTGAGAAGCTAGAATTTTAGTTGAAGAATTTTAGAGAGCTCCACCAAAAGAGGTAAACTATCAAATTCAAACACAAACTCTCTTCAAAACTTGGGCGAATTTCTCCAATCGGGTATTTTGAGCTTAGCAACAAGCAAAATTAACACAAAAAAGACAAAAATTGGGTTTTTAGACTCTTTCAGCAACTTTTCTTTTTACTCATGGGAAAAAAGGAACTTTTGGCTCATTTAGCAATTTTAATTTTGACAATTGAGGCAAAATAGGAACTTTTGGACAATTTAGCAATTTTATTTTTGTCAAATAGTCAAAAATAGGAACTTTTTGATCACTTAACAATTTCACTTAAAGCACCAAAAGCAATCGGACCTTTTTGAGGCTTTGACAATTTCACTTAAAGCAAAATCGGAACTTTTTGGAAACTTTGACAATTTTGCCGTATGACTTAAAACTTCCTATTTTTGCTGTGTTGTCTTAAAAACCCGAATTTGACCAAAAACACAAGAAAAATGACTCAGAATTTTACAAAAACGGAAAGGGGAGCTGATGAAAGGATGCCCAAGGGAATCATCAATTGAAATCTAAAGTTTTACAACCTCAACACCTCGTAAAACGTGCTTTAGAGAGAAAAACTTCAAATTTTTTGGTAGGTTACCCCAATTTTTGCCATGTCAAAAATTGAGGACAACAGCTGGCTCCGACTGGGAAACGACCTTTGTGAACAAAGGTTGTAGAATCCAGAATCTCATAATGCTTCAGTATTCTTTCCATTGGGTAACGGAGTCAAAAAACAAAACTTAAAAAGACAAATAAAGAAAAACCAAAAGATGAAAAGACCAAAAAGACCAAAAAGAATAAAAAGACTAAAAAGACTCAAAGGACTAAAAGACTCAAACCTTATGTACAAAAACTAATCTAAAACTCTACTGAAAGTAGTGCTTTAGATGCTGCCCACTATAAGGCAGTGCGAATGGAGTGCCATCTTGATATGCCAGTAGAAAACTGTTTTCACCAACCACTTGATGAATTATAAAAGGGCCACGCCATAGAGAATCAAATTTCCCATGCATTCCTTTGGGCTCTCTCCTTTTATCCCAAAGCAAGACATGATCTCCAACTTGAAATACCCTCTGCTTTTCTTTTTTGTCGAAGAGAACTTTAACTTGCTTCTGATGATTGTTGATGCGATCCACCACTTGTGACCTTTATTCCTCCAATTGTGAGAGAAACATTATCCGTTTATCCAAGCAACTTTCAAATGTATCATCTTCAACGGCCTTAGCCAATTTGAGAGCTGGGAGTTCCAATGTAATAGGGATTTCTGCATTCACACCATAGAGTAGCTGAAATGGAGACATGCCAATGGCTCTTTTGGGTGTAATTCGATCAGCCCATAAAGCATCATACAACGCTTTATTCCATGATCTTTGATTCTCATCCACAAGCTTTCGAATAATAGTGATCAGATTTTTGTTACTTGATTCTGCTTGACCATTACCTTGAGGGTAATAATCTGAAGAGTGAGCCAAAATAATGCTATAGTCAAAACAGAACTGAGTTACCTCATAAGAGGAGAATGTAGATGCATTATCCGTCACCACTTTATATGGAACTCCAAATCTTGATATGATGTTCTCTTTCAAAAACCTACACACTACTTCAAATGTAGCATGTTTCACAGGAACGGCCTCTACTCACTTGGTAAAATAATCCGTTGCAGCAAGAACATAGGTATGCCCAACACTTGAATGAGGATTAATGACGCCAATGAAGTCAATTCCCCATTGTTTGAAAGGTTCTTCTACCACGACTGGTTTTAATGGCAACGCCATCATCTTCTGCTTGCCAAAAAATTGCTGGCATTGTACAAATTTGCGTACCCATTTATATGTATCTTGAAAAAGCGTTGGCCAGTAATACCTAGCCCTTAAGATCTTATGAGCAGTTATTGATGGAGAAAAGTGTCCGCCACATGCTAAATTATGAAAAGATTCTAGCAACCTGTGTTGCTGTGCCTTATCAACTCAACGCTGAAAATTACCATCAAGAGTTCTTTTATACAAACCACTGTCCCAAAGAACGTATTTTGCAGCCTTAAGTTTCAAATTTCTCTTTTCTTTAAAAGACAGATGAGCTAGACATTCACCATAAGTCAGAAAATAGGCGATGTTTGAATACCATTCGTCGGTAGTGCTGACAAACAATACCTTGGGAAGGTCTTCGTAAACCTCCTCTTCACCTTCTTCGGCAACACTCTCAGCCATAAGCTGACATTGACCTCTTCCACGAACAAGCTTGGTAGGCTTTATTTCTAAATCGTATTCTTGGATTTTTGCCACCCAATTGCCTCTTTTCGTACCAAAATCTTGCTGTGTCAAAACAGATTTGACCGCTATATCCGGAACTAGAACAATTGTATGAGAGTTGAGAATATAGAACTTGAAATACTTAACTGCTTTTACTACAGAAAAAGCATTATTCTCAATTGTGGAATATTTGAGCTCGTGAAGCTTCAACGGACAACTCATAAAGGCAATTGGGGATTCAATTCCTTCTAGATTTTGCTGCATCAAAATAGCAAACATAGTATGCTTGGAAGCATAACTATACATTTTAAAATCCTTGGTGTAATCTGGACAAACTAGCACTGGGGCGCGAGCAATCGCATCCTTGATCTCAGCAAAAGCAGCTTTACCTTCGGCATTCCAACGAAAAACAGATTTCCCTTTCATCATATCAATGATATGACGAGTTTTCTCAGCAAAGTCTAGAACGAATCTTCTCAAGAAATTGACTTTCCCAAAGAAAGAATGAACAACTATCTTACTGGCTGGCAAAGCGAGAGTCTGAATAGACTTTACCCTTTCCGAGTCAATTTTGATTCCTTCTTCTGACACATGTCCCAGAAGTTTTCCCTCAGTTACCCCAAAGACTGACTTCTTGGGGTTAAGAGAAACACCGTGTTTTCGACATCTTTCCAGCATGTCTTGTAAATGAAACAGATGATTCTCACAGTCTTTGGAAAAGACGCTGAGGTCATCCAAATACACCACAATATACCTTCCCAAGATACCACGGAAGGCTAAATCCACTGCTCTTTGAAATGTTGCCCCTGCATTAATTAATCCAAAAGGCATTCTACGGTACGCAAAAGTACCCCAAGGAGTGGTAAAAGAAGTTGTGTATGTCTGCTTCACTTACTTCAATCTGGTTGTAGCCTGAAAATCCGTCCAGCATAGACATCATCTGAGCACCTGTCACTGTCTGTAGTACTTGGTGCATAATAGGCAAAGGATAATTATCCTTTAGTGACTGTTGATTAAGATTCCAAAAATCCACGCAGATGCGAATTTCTCCATTCTTCTTACGCATTGGAACTATATTTGCTACCCACGTTGAATGATGAATAGGAAAAATAATTTGAGCGTCTAACATTTTCTGAATTTCTGAATGGATAGTAGCAGAAATTTTAGGATTGTACTGACGCTGCTTTTGTCTAAAAGGAGCTGCATCACTCTTCAAAGGAATTTCATGCTAAACTTCTCCTAACTAAAAAGACTTCAGGTCATCATAAGAATAAGCCAGCACATCATTATATTGGCGTAGCAATTGAATAATCTGATTTCTCTCTTCAAGAGTGCAACTGTTACCAATATTAATCAATTTGGGATCATCTTCAGACCCAATATTATACTTCTCATACCCCGTATGAGAATCAAAATTCACCTGCTACTGCTTCTTGATGTAACGGTCATGCTTATCAAAAAGTTTTTCCAGCGAGACCAGTCCTTTAGGAATTTTGTTTCCCTTCAATTGCAGGATTTCTTCATCTAATTCAGCCAAAGCATCTGACATAGAATCGAAAGAAGAAGAAGAATTGCTTCCTTCAAAATACAGATTATTAAAACCATCATCAACTTGTAAAAAATTGATAATCTGCTTGTCATCATTGAAAATCTGCCAATGATCCCAATTATCAGGTACACTGGGTCTGCAGATTATTTCAACAACATATTTATCTTGATTGAAATCAAGCCGAGGAATTAAAAGAGTATCAACTGCAAGAGAATCAGCTCTGTCATTGAGTTCTCGAGGGACAATTGAAATGCTGAAAGCATCAAAATCTTGAATATTCTCCCAAACTAGGTTGCGGTAATGTCGAAGCCTATCATTCTTCGTCTGATATATATTCCTTATCTGACACACCACTAACTCTGCATCTCCTTGAGCATGAAGATTTTTAATTCCTCTTTTGAGCGCAACGCTCATACCTAACAAGAGTGATTCATATTCTGCCGTGTTGTTAGTGTTTGCAAACTGCATCTTGAAAGAATATTGCTTGCATGAGGAAAAATGTGTTTGCCTTCAACCTGTGGTGAATGAAATGGACGCCTAAATGCATATTTAAAGAATATTTGAGGGTTAAGGAATCACAAGCATGTTAAAACCCTATTTTTAGAACGGAGCATTTTGATTGGACCTCATTCAGTTAACAAAAATGGAGATTGAACCTTTAAGTAGGCGCCACTTCAACATGCAAAGAGAAATACGTCATATGCATTTTGAATAATGGAGTATTTTATTATTATTTAATTCAGTTGAAAAATCCCTCCATTATAGGGCGTCCAATGCACTTTAGTTCAAAAATTCAAAGTTTGACTTTAGGCGCCATTCTTTTTGCAATTTCCTATTTTTTAGCTTTTCGCAAACACCATTGACACCTCTATTTGACTTTGAATTCTGGATGCCCGGTTGATCCTGAAGTTGTGCGGATGGATTCATTGTGTAGTTGGATCGAGTCTAACGAGATGTTGTTGGGAGCTGCAAGAGTTAAAAACTGAATTTGATGCGTTGAATTCAAGGGCGCCTTTTTCCAAAAGGTTGCATGTTTCACCAGATAGCCATTTTTGGATTTTGACTATCCGTGCTTCAATCTGCCATTTTCAGTGACTAACGATTCCTATCGACTAGATGTTGAGTCCATCGCATAGCTGAAAGAATTCCGCAACGGATGACTGTATGTGCAACGTCTGAAAGTTCGATTAAGACCCTCAAATGCAAGGGCGCCTTTGGCCTGCAGGGGCACAATTGAGCTTTTGAGATTGATTTTGTACTTGCAACTTTCAACGGAAAGCCCCACTTTGACCTTTTCTGTCGGGAGTTGGATTGCTCCAATGTGCATGCTGATGCATTTGAGGCCCTCCAGTAGAAGGGTGCCTTTCTCAAGGAAGGTGCATTTTTCCATACTTAGCTATTTTTCCACTTGTTTTTCGCCTCCAGCGTTTCACGCTTGATCCTTCATCCATGAGTGTTTGACAAATCCCGAGAGTTGATGGTGGGATTCACTGTGTAGCTAGACTGATTCTAAGAAGATCTCATGAAGATGACAACTGTTGAAAACCTCATCTAATAGCCCAAAAAGCTAGGCGCCCCTGGGCTACAGAGCTACATTTTGATATTTTGACTTTTATTTTCCCTTTGTTTTACGGGCTCGCTGGATCAATAGCTACGGTCGTTCAGTATGTCTTATGGACTGGCAAATGGATTCATTGCGAAGTTGGGCTGAATTTGAAAAGATTACCCGCAGACGGTTATTGCAAATTTTGACATCTGACAGGCTTTATTCAAGGGTGCCTCTGGGCTACAGGGGCGCAAATTCTGAATTTTGACTACCATCTTTGATGTGTGTTACCCTCAGCATCTTCTGCTTCTGCCGTTGTTTGTTGTTGTTTCGCAAATTTGATGGATTTGCTTGATGACCTGTTGGAAAGCTGACAAAATTCCAAAGAAGATGAATGGTCTTGCAACCATTAATAATTGCATTTTGGCCTTCAAATTGAAGGGTGCCCTTGGCCTACAGTGGCGCAATATGCTCCAGACTTGGTGATGACGATTTTCACCATTTTGCGCTTTGCGAACACTGTGTCGCTTGCTGAGTTGATTATGTTAAAGCATGACTACCGTTGACACCAGTGCATGACTGCATTTCACCATTTTACGTGTACGGACACTGCAAAGTTGACTTGCACGTTGATTGCTCAAGTATCTCCCTTGTAGCAAGGCGTAGTGTTTCCAGACTTAGAATATTTTTACATTTTTCACCATTTGAAAATCCCCTCCATCGCAAAGCTTCTTTTTCAGCATCTTTTGCCACATAATCTTCTCTGATGTGTTTGAGGCTTAGATTTTGACACCTGGTACTGGCCAACTACCATTGATGACCTCAGAGGTCCTAACTTTTCTTTTGAAAAAGTGAACTCTACTCACCAGACTTAAATTGACTTTTTCTTGATTCCGACTTCACTAATGTGATCGTGATGTGAAATAAGCCAATCAAAATAATTTTCAATCAATTCTAGCAAGATCCTATTTTTTACGGTTTTTCCTAAAAATAGGGGTCCGAAAACCCTAATTTTCAAAATTTGCTAGTATTTTCTATACATTAAACCCACAAAAAGCCCATGGTTGATTTGACCAAAAACTAACTTTTGACGACAATTTTACAAGATTTAGACCATTTTAATCAAAATGCCTTAGTGAAGCAAGAATTTTGTATTGGGTACAACAGGGTACAACACATTATGAAACTTCAACATAACGAAATGAGATCTTTGAGTGGGTTTAAATAGGAATTTGGGCTCCAAATTTCAAATTGATTTTCCCTCCAAATGGGATGTCCACTCTAGAGGAATATTATTTATTTTAATTTCTCAATAAAGCACTCATTTTGGGCGTCCAACTTCATGGCCCCTTTTTAAAACTTAAAGTTCCCAATCCTAGGTGTGGGGTACAAAAGTGAGCTTATAACTTGCTGTACCCAAAATAAATATTTGCTTTAGTAAGGCATTTTCATCAAAATGGTCTAAATCATGTAGAATTGTTGTCAAAAGCTAATTTTAGGTCAAACAAAATGTGGGCTTTTTGTGGGTTTATTGTCAATACGATACTTGCAAAATTTTGAAAATTTGAAAATTAGGGTTTTAAACCCCTGTTTTTAGGAAAACCCTATAAAATAGGACCTTCCCGAGAATAATTAAAAATAATTTTGATAGGATAATTTGACTTCATGATCACACTGGTCAAGTCAAAATCACCAAAAACTTTGTTTTACTCTGGTGGGTCTATTTTCATTTTTTAGGAACAAAGATAGGATCTCCAAAGCCATTAATGGTAGAATGGCTAGTACCAGGTGTCAAGATCGAAGCGTCAAAAGCTTCAAGGAAGAATACATGGCGGAAAATGTTCAAAAAGATGCTTCACGACTGAGGGGATTTTCAAAGGTTGGAAAATGCTGAAAATTTTCTAAGTTTGGAAGATGGACGCCTTGCTACATGGTAGATGCTACGAGGTCAATGCCTTGGTGAATTTTTCAAGCACTCGTACACGTAGCATGGTGAAAGAAATTGCTACGGTGAACGTGTTCAGATCATCGACAATAGTGATCAAGTCACTCGAACTACAACGGTAAACGAGAAGCACGAACAGGTGAAGATCTTAAAGGAAATGATGAAGCTGCAGCCAAAAGAGCCCCTGTTGACTAGGGGCCCCCATGAGTTCAAGAGGTCAAAGGAAGTCATGAAGTTTAGCCAAGACAGTCATCTCCTTCGTAATTTTACTGGCTCTCCAACGCATCATCAAGCAGGTTCACCCGATTCATCGATCATCGGCAACGAAGGCGAAGATAGAAGATGTTGAAAGAAAATAGCATCAAAGATAGACATCAAAACATAAAAAAAGTGCCCTTGTAGCTCAGGGGTGCCCAAAAATGAGAGTATCCAGATGCCAACTTTTGAGTAAGCTTATTTCCAAGTGATCTCCCCAGCGTCAGTTCAGCTTTGTAACGAAACTGTTCGCCCGTCTACAAGACGCATCAAACGATGACAGTTGTTGATCATTCGAGCACGTAAAATAGAGGGTAAACTGATGGACATCAAGGCAAAAGAGCCCCTGCTGACCAAGGGCGCCCATCATTTTGGGCAACCAAATGAAGTTTTCAACAGTTGTTTTTTGTAAGGCATCTGCTCAACATCCTTTCAGCTTCGCAATCAATCCAGTTGCAAGCTCACAGGACCTGTGAAGCATTCACAGATGAAGATCAAGCAGAAAACAATAAAGGTGAAGGCGAGATGAAGAACATGAAGAATTGACTGTGTTAAGGAAATTGCACCTTCCTAGAAATAGGCACCCAAATTTTTGGGCAGTTAGATGCAGTCTCCAAGCTTCGTAACCTCCAGGAAGTCCTTCTCTGTCTTGATCAATCTCAGCAATGACACCGTCAACAGATTCATCAGATAAATCAAACATCTGATGACGAAGATCAAATTGGGGTTGTTCGTGAAAGGTTGCAAGTCAACTTTACAACATAAAATGTCAAAGGAGCCCCTGTAGGCCAGGGGCGCCCAAACGTTTAGGACCTCTAAAACAACTTTCATGACCTGCAAGGCCAGTCACTCTTTCCGGTACTGAACTGGTAATCCATTCCACATCTTAGCATGTTCACCTGAATCATTAGTCATTAGAGATCTTAGATCAAAGCACTGAAGGTCAAAATGGAAGAACTGAAAAGCATCCGAGAAAATGACTAATTCTAGTGAAAAATGCACCCTTTTGGGAGAAGGTTCCCAAGAAATATACTTGGAGAAATATTTGAAAAGCATTTCACTTTATTAATTGGGGCACCTAACATTCCTTTTATTGGCATTTTAAATAAAGTTTTATCCTCCTTATGTTTGGACACCAAGTTATGGAGAATGAAGTTTGAAATGAAAGGCAAATGTCAAAGCAAATTTGAATGTGAATCTCATAGGGGCGACCTAATTGGAGGGAAAAGGAATTTGAATTCAAGGTTGGAGAAAGTTATAAATAAGAGGCTTTGCTCTCTCTTTCAACATCTTGAGTTTATTGCAAAGTTATGTTGCTGGAATAGTGACTGACTGCTTCGGGAAAGGCATACCCCCTAGCTTGGCTTGACTTCTTGCTTGAAAGATAGCAACTAGTTAAGATAGGATTGTCTTTGGTCTTTGAATTGAGTTTGATGCATGTAGGAGTTGAGTTATTTGCATTTTATCAGATTTGCAGAGTTGCTGGAGTTGTTCAGCTGATTGTAGTTTTTATTCATATCTTGCAGAATAAAAATAGCATCGTTATGGGTATTGTTTCTATCTATTTCCTTGCAAGGGGCGACCCTTCATGTTAATTCTCAGATTTTACTAGCAAGTATTGAATTTTTAAAGGTAGAATCGCCCTTTCTAGAGGGGCACACTTTGCTAGGAGTGTCTTGGATTCCGTGCAAATAAATGAAGGCTGTTTGAGTGGGTTTTGATGTCTAGTCTTGGTCGCCATTATTATTAGAGTATTATGCATTTTACCTCATGTCTTTTGGTTGGGTTTTGAGCAAGTTATGAGCAATTTAGTGAGGTTACATGTTGCTGGTCTGCATAATTTCAGTCACTATCACAGTCATATCAGGTTATGAGAAGTCACCTTTTGAGTGGGCTTGAGTCTAGGGAGTCAAGATTGATAATGGGGGAGTGCCTTTATGTTATTGCAGCATTATATGACTTCTAATCATGTGTATTGACAAGTTCTCTATTACATTGTAAGCTGAACAGTAGTACTGTCAGCAATTTTCATCTTTATCTAGCTCTTGCAATTCCCACGATCGTGGAAGAGACTGGCCTCCTTTCAGTCTATAGCCTTAAGTTTCCATTTCTTGTATCACCTGCTGAACAAGTGGAAGAGGCTGGCTTGCCGCCTATTTATTTACCGTATTGCATTATTCATCATATTGCTGATCGGCTGAGCCGTCAACATACTCCCGCTGAACAAGTGGTCGAGTTGCATCTTTGAATTCAGTAATGTACTTTCTATTCCAGTCCTCCCGCTGAATATGTTATACCCAAAATGAAATTTTTGGCATTCTGCTTAAATTGAGCTAGACAATGAAAAAATGCCATCGAAAGTATGTTTTAGGTCAAACCAAATATGAAATCTTTGTGGGTTTCTGTTAAGCAACCTATGGTTAAAATTCTGAAAAAATGAAAATAAGGGTTTTACGCCCCTATTTTTATGGAAACCCTAAAAAATAGGACCTTCCCGGAAATGATTGAAAAGAATTCTGATAGGATTACTTGCCTTCACGATCACACTGATCAAGTCAGAATTATCAAAAATTATGTTTTACTCTGGTGGGTCTATTTCTCTTTTTCAAGAACAAAGTTAGGAGCTCCGCAGCCATTAATGGCAGATTGGCCAGTACTAGGTGCTGAAAGCTAAACCTCAAAAGCTTCAACGAAGAAACCATGGCGGAAAAGGATGAAAAGATGTTGTTTCAACGAAGGAGATTCTCAAAACGGAAAAGGCCAAAATTTGGCTAAGTCTAGAAGATGGACGTTTTGTCTACCAAGGCAAAACACAGTCTACAGTGGCTAAAAGTGCCCCTCTTGAAGAAAGGCGCCCTTGGATCTCAGAGGGCAAATGAAATCATTTGACATCTTCAACTCAGTCATCCTCTTCACTCTCATGCTGGCTCGACAACGAAACAATCAGCAAAATCATCTGATTCAGGTATCATTGACCAACCATCAGCGAAGTATAGAGGATCCATTGATGACAGAAATGCCAAATCAAAGAGCTTCAAGGCAAAAGCGCCCCTGCTACCCAGGGGCGCCCCTTAGTTGCAGGCACCAGATGAATCCATAAGCAGCCACTCTATACAGGCTATCTTTCCAGCTTCCTCCCAGCTACGTGATCAATCCGACAGTAGGTCCATAAGACACACCAGACGATCGTGAGATGAGATCAAGCAGAAAAAGCCAAATTTGAAGAACTGGAAAGATAAGCCAGAAAATGGCTAAGGCATGGCTAAAAGCGCCCCTCTTGAGGAAAGGCGCCCTTTCTTGAATGCATCCAGATTCAACCAGAATCTTCACTGCCTCCCAGGATGACCTTCTCAGCTATGACCTATCTCGTCAACAAGAGTATTAGCAAACGCTTCCGACAAATCAATCAACTGATGGAGGAGGTCAAAGATTGGCAGTGCACAGCCAAGATGAAACCAAGCAAAAGCTAAAAGTGCCCCAGGGGCACCCTTTAGTTTGAAGGCCCAAAACTTGCCAGCTTCAACTGAGAAGTCAGGCATCCTGAACAAGACTGAACCGGCTACCCGATACATAGTCAAGCAAAATCATCTGATTCATCAAACATTGAGAACGTCGGATCAAAGCAAAGAGGGTCTAAAAAGGTCAAAACGAAGAACAAGTCAATGAAAATTGACTAAGGCATTGTCAAAAGCGCCCCTCTCAAGGAAAGGCGCCCTTCTTTCTGGAGACCTTAACTCAGTTTTCTGAGTTAATCCCTCTCAGGCATATCTCATCGTGTTGATCCCACCTCAACAACAGAATTGCTAGCCACTGCCTGAGATCAACTAAGCAACCTGAATCAAAGATCAAACGAGAGCACTTCAGCTTGCAAAATAGACAAAAATGATCAACTTCAAGGTTGGACGCCTAAAAGAAGTCAAACAGAAATGTTGACTTGAGTTAGCAAATTTGGAGCCAAAAAGAGACCAAACACGCCACAATCAGTGGAAATCATATTATGGAACTCCAAATCAGGCCTGAATGATGAGTTATCTTCCATACTTTGTGGATCTTAACCCTAATTGCCTTATATTCATGCTAGGCATCCCTTTCCTCATTATTCTTTTTGCAGGTTGAAGGATAAAACATCAAGTAGCTCCCAAGAACACGTTTTCAAGATCTGGCAGGGGTTTTGAACGAATCTTCAATATTTTTGAACATCATTGGCAGTAAAAGCATTCTTCTCCCAAGATTGCTTCCAGAGACAGATTATTGCAAAGTGGCAGTTTATAACTTCCAATCCATCTTCTGTCTACTTCCTCTACTTCTGTCTATATTTCTTTTGCATGTCACAAGAAATGACAGATTATCACAGATCTGGCCAACTGGGTATGATCAGCACAGCTTTTTCAACAAAACCCATATGGTAGATTTTTCCAAAAAAAGTAGCCCTGCTGCCCCTATTTTTTAGGGTTTCCGGAAAAAGTCATAATATTAAAAAATAGACAAACTGGGTTTGTTTGGCTTTGAAGCACGAACAAAACCCATGTGTCAGATTTTTCCGAGAAAAATCACTTTCTGGTACCCCTACTGCCTTTGCCACCGAAGGGCTCTTGCATGTCAAAGAAAAACTCATTTTTCCGAATTTCTGACGATCTAGGTTTGTTTAGAAAATCTTCTTAACAAAACCCATGTCTCAGAATTTTTCGTAAAAACTACCCCCGGCGAGGCTATTTTTAGCAGTTCCAGAAAAGTGTCAGAACAGGGTCAAGTGCCCAGTCAATATTTAAGGTTTTCAGAATGCAGTAATCTCAGGTACAATACAAGACCAAAACGGTCTTATACCATGATTACCTGAAAACGACAAACACAGACCTATGGCAGAAAAATCCAGAGGTTAGTTCTGAGGATTTGGAGGGCATGAACCAAATCACGTTGCAAAAACATTGAAGAATCCGGTTTGTTTCAAGCAGCATCTATTCCGATCACCTTACAAAGCATCGAGCTTGTAACTGCTTGTACAAAGCATTACAACCCGACTACAAGAGACATCCTGTCAGTAGACGGGAGGGTGATTTGCAGCTTGAAGCCGGTGGACATAGACACTTGTTTTGCAATTCCACCATGCCCTACCAAGAAGGTCATATCAGTGACAGAATGCGAAAAGGCATTCGAGGCTTCGAAGGATGAGTGTTCACTTATAATGGCTGAATATTGGCTGAAAACAAAGAGAACCAGCTTGCCCAGATTGGTTGGTAGAGGAGAATTCAAAGATGAGTACGGAGTGTTAATCACCCTACTCAGCAGAGTCACTAGACAAGAGGAGGTAAAATCCTTCCAGCCGTGGATGTTCTACATTATTGGCAAGATAATCAGCAGGAAAGAACGTTACGACTGGGCCACCCTGATCAGTGACACACTCCACCAACAATTCACCGGGTTTTTAGAAGAGCACCATTTCCACATGTGTTCATACCTAGTCTACTTGATAGCCTTCCAAGGCAATTTCAGAACATTAAACACTGTGGGAACCCTGGGTGTGCAAAAGGTACAAGAGTACTTTCCTCGCCTAGAGTTCACTCTAGCGGAAAGACACTTCAAAAAGATAAATGACCTTTTTACTATGCACACCGTGCATGAGCTAGACCATGAGATGCACGTGCGTATTTCACTAGCAGCTAAGGCAGCAATGGTGGACTGGGCGGATTGGTTCATACAATTCCCCACTTTCACCTACATACGCATGTATGGCTATAATGGCCACCCCGCCATGATGCCACGCTACCCCTCAGATAGGGTAGTGTTCATGGAATTCCTGAGGCAATTGGCCGAGGTTCACTCTTACCTTCGCATAAAGAAAAAGACTGCAGCAAACTTTCCTTTTCAGATGGGACTCTACAGATGCAGGACTGTAACCGATGCAAGGTTGATAAGCCAGGAAATAGTGAGATTTAATCTCAAGTACCTCATCAATAGGAGGCCATCCTATGACCCCAGAGGCATCTTCGCAGCTCACCTTGAGCAAAGATCATCACATGAACCTTTCATGGAAGATTTTTGGGTCAACTGCGAGGATGAGTTTGAAGTGAGAAGAAGGAACCATAGCAGATTCAAGCTCTCGCAGATTGCAGAATTCATGTCAGAAGACATCGAGGGTTTATCTGAGGACGAAGAAGAAGTTATTCTTTCTTCCTTCTTCACGGGTCTAGTGGATTCACAACCACTCGGCAAAGTAGACTGGTACGCAAAAGAGAGTACGTCTATTGTGGAAAGAACGGGTAGAGTAGTTCGACACAGTCAACTCTACCAGGACAGTAAAAGGACAAGGAAGGTAGTACTTCCCCGATCAGAGCCGTCAACGGTTCAGTTTACACTACCTTCCACGTCTAAGAGGAAACCCAGACAGAAGAAGATGAGCTTTCCTCCAGAAGGAATGCGGATGTCAGGGAGCACATGGGGGAGAAAAGGAATTGCCAGCACAAGCCGGCAAGAGGTACAGGTGGAGACATCCACCAATTTACCTGAGACAGTTGAGACCGCTGCAACTACACAGGAACCAGTGATTGAAATAATCGCTGTAGAGCTGGAAACCATTGTAGAAGAAGTTGCAGCAGAAGCGGTGCCAGTGATAGAAACAAAGCCACCAGCTTCACCACCATCACAGAGGTCACAAAGTCCTATTGATTTGGACTCGCCACCACGAGACATTGCCACGGCACAGTCTCGATCTTCTAGCATTCAGGGGACCTATGTTCCTCCTCCCAGCGATGCTAGCCGAGATTCTATCTGGCTGGAAAGCTCGCTTGGGAGGAAGAGGGAGAGACCTTCTTATCAGCTTGACTTCTCTGAATTCCATCATGTCCCCCAAGACATGCCGGTAAAGAAGTTAAAGAAGCAGACGCATGTAGAAAAGAATGCAGAGAACGAGGTTATCATAGAGACCGTTGCCCCACCTAAAGACAAAGATATACATAATGTGAGGGTCGAGGATTTCACGCTTTCAATGGTGAATCTTGGAAAGACCACTCGACAGGTGGAGGCAGACCTTCTTGGAATTGCCTCGGCGAGTGTCAAAGAAAGGATGACAAAAGATGGACAAGACAAAGCAGCCTTGAAGGCTGAAATCCGTCAGCTAAAGTTGTACATTTCTAGTTTGATACATGACACTCCAAACTCCTCGGCTTTGCCTCAAGGACTGTTGGATCTCCCAGCTGAAAGAAACCATCATCAGTTGATTACATATGGCAAACACTTGAGACGTCAAGTGGATGAGTTTGTCGTCAAAGGGCGGTGTGTGTTGACAGAAGCATATCAGCTGAGAGACAGAGCACATGGACTTCGATCAGAAATCCAGAAGTCAGATGTAAAGGCAGCTCAAGAGAGGCCAAGAGAGGAGGCGACAGTTGCTGATTTGCAACAAGCATATGAATCAGTTACGACCACAAAAAATAAACACCATCTGTTTGAGTGGAAAGAACAGGTGGCATACAAGGTGAGAGCCTATGATGCCAACTCTGTGGAGTTGATTGACTATAGACGCTTCGTCACCAATATTATCAACTTCGCAAGAACGTTGGTAATATCCTTCCCCGAGTTAGAATATCAGCGGGAAGGAGGAGAATATGTGGAACTTGAAACAGTGCAGACACGATTCCAGGATGTCATCCGATCTTCATTCCTTGAAGATCCCAATGCTGCAAATTAGCCAAAATTGCAGCCATGTCTGTCCAGTTAGATGAAGCAGCTGTCGAATGCATAACCTATCATCAGCAGCTTACGACGGGTGAAGAAATGCTTAGACGCCACATAGTCATCTTGAAGAGCATTAATTGCCCGGGGGCCGAAGAGGTCAATGACTGGATAGAGACTTTGTTGACCAGTGGTGAAGAGGTGTAAAGCACCAAGAAAAGACGTCCTACCCTCCAAGTAGCATTAATGATGACTGAAGTCAACTTGATGCCCCTTTCCAAGTTGACTCCAGATCTCCACAGATCATGCATGTCAGATCCCACTAATCTAGGATGTCCATTTGACTCCCACGATTTGTGGATCTCAGATCTCCTCAAAAGGTGGATGTCTATTTGGAGACACATTTGTAACATAAGTTCACTTTTAGTTAGGTGTCAGTCAACTGAGGTAGACTTCCAGTTTGACTTTTGTTTAGTTTCAGTTAACTGAAGTAGATTTCCAGTTAATTGTTTGCTCACCTACTTTTAGACATAGAATAATATCTTGCTGATTGGCAAGAACTGTTTGTTAACTCAAGGAGATTTTAGGGTTGCCTACTCCTTTGAGTTTCTATAAATAAGAGCCTTAGGTTATTTATTTGTTTAACCTTTATTTGCTAGCAAAATTGTTGCGCCGCTGTTGCCAGAGTTCGCTTGTTTATATCTATTCACTCTTGGATGAGAGTTCGTTGGTTGATCGCAATTGTGCATGATTTCGTGCCTTTGCTGTCCCGACCTTTGTAATTCTTTGAAGAACCTTGAAGAAATAAATCAGATGGTGCAAGCTTGATTGATCTAATTATTTGAGTTATTCAAAGTCTTGTTTTTAAATAGTGCATTGTTTCAATCTCCTCCTTGGACAGGTGTCGTCGCCTCCTTGGATATTTTGTCATCGATCATTATCGTTTGATGTTGTTTAATGATCTCTCTTGCAGCCTAGACTTTGGACAGGTGTCGTCACCTCCTCGGGAATCTTGTTAGAAAGGCCATCGTTCCTTGTTGTTTCCAGTGAGCTGCTTCCAAGCCTATACCTCGGATAGGGGTTCCTCCTCCTTGGCAAGTCTTAGATCCAGTTTACCGTAACGAGTGTTTGCTTGTATCGAGCCCTATCTTGGTATATATCCGAAGGTTCAGAGCCTCGGCCATATTCCATTGAGACGGAGGATTCGAGTGATCCAACCATACCATTTCGCTCCTACGCCCTCATGCTCTCTTTATCTTGAGGAGGTAGGATAGTCTAGAAGTTAGTTAGTCGTAGTTAAGATCTGCGGAAACCAGAGTAAAAGCTTAGCTACGGCGCATTGGTTTATGCACCCTCGTGTCCTGCCGCTGAGTAAAAAAGATAGGAAACCTTAGTACACCCCTTTTTTACAGTATAAAATCAGCAAAGAGAGATCTTCCTCTCTATAATCCGAAGAGCATGTACTAACACACTTGCAATAGCTGTCCGTTTCCAATAAGCACTCCAGAGGTGCTAATTGAAATGCCAACAAATTAGAAAACATTGAAGGTGAAGGCAAGATGAAGAACATGAAGAATTGACTAAGTGTTAAGGAAATTGGACCTTCCTAGAAATAGGCGCCCAAATTTTTGGGCAATCAGATATAGTCTCCAAGCTCCATAACCTCCAGGAAGTCTTCTATCTTGATCAATCTCAGCAATGACATTGTCAACAAATTCATCAGATAAATCAAACATCTGACGACGAATATCAAACTGGGGTTGTTCGTGAAAGGTTGCAAGTAAAAATAAAAACACGAAAGGTCAAAGGCGCCCCTGGCCTTGCGCCCCTGTAGGCCAGGGGCGCCCAAACTTTTGGGACCTCTAAAACAACTTTCATGACCTACAAGGCCAGTTATTCTTTCCAGTACTGAACTGGTTATCCATTCCATATCTCAACAAGTTCAATGGAATCATCAGTCATCATAGATCTTAGATCAAAGCATTGAAGGTCAAAATGGAAGAACTAAAAAGCATTCGAGAAAATGACTAAGTCTGGTGAAAAATGCACCATTTTGGGAAAAGGCGCCCAAGAATTTGAGGCATCATATTTAGGTTTTAAGCTTCGCAGCTCCCGAGTAGACTTCTTCAGAGTTGATCCAACTCTGCGATGGATCTATCAGCAAGACTTCAAGATCAATCGAGAAACCAGGATCAAAGATCGAACAGAGGCACTTTGTCACAGAAAAGAATGAAAGATCTTCAACTCCTCAACTTGAACGCCTAAAGTCAAAGTAGGCCGAGTTGAATGAAGTGAGATATTTTAGAAGCCTCTTCATGTCTAAAACGTCGCCAAATTGGTGGAAATTTCCCCAGTGAACTCCTAATCAGGCAGATTGACTCCTCTATCAAGTGTTGGCGCCTAAACTTGATTGCTTCCAAATCAAACACTATTTATCAAGCTTATGCGTCATTATTCATCATCTCTCTTTGTTGGTTGAAGGTCAAGAACGAATATTTTTCTCTCCAAACGTCATTTGAAAATCTTTCAGAGGGTTTTCTCAGCACTCTTCATGTTTTCAAGAATAAGTTGAACAGAGGGACAATTTATCAAAGTTTACATCTCCAGGCATGATTTTCTTGAAGACTCAGAGAGGTGGTTTATAACTTCCAAACTTCTTCCCCTCTTTTTCTTTTATTCTTGTCTTAGATCTTCTTGCATGTCCAAGTAAGCGGTAGTTATTCACAGATCTGACCTTCTGGGTATGATCAACACGACAGTTTCAACAAAATCCATGTGTCAGATTCTTCCAAAAAGGTAGCCCTGCTACCCCATTTTTTAGGGTTTTTGGAAAAAGTCACAATTTCTCGCTGCTTCTGTTGCTTCTGTTGCTTCTAAATCTTCTGGATCGAGAAGTTCTTGCATGTACAAGGAAAAGTAACCTTTTGGAATTTTTGACGTTCTGGGTCCATTCAGAAAATTATTCCCAAGAAAACCTACGTCTCAGAAATTTTCATAAAAAGTGCTTCTTAGCAAGGTTGTTTTTAGCAGTTGCAGAAAAGTTGTCCGAACAGTATCGTGTGCACAGTCAATCTTCAAGGTTTTCAGAATGCAGTTCTCTCAAGTCGAATACAAGACCAAAATGGTCTTACTCCATGACTTCCTGAAAATGGTTGACACTGATCTACATCGGGCACACCTAGAGGTCGATTTGGACGGATTGACAAGCATAGACACTCAAGTCCATATGTTCCATATGGTTTCACCTTGTATATTTGATAGCCTTCCAGAGGCCAGTTTAGAGGGTTGATACCCTGGAATTTTGCATGTGCAGCGAGTTCGTATGCATTTCTCATAGCTAGAGTGTTTGCAGTCAAACTTAGTGGTTTCATCATACAACACTCTTTCATTGAGAGGAATCAAGAAAAGCCTCAGAAGCGCAAAGCTGCGAGAGAAACAAAGGTCATCACTCCAGTTACAGAGCCACCAAAGTTACCAAGCAATTCCTTGCCAATATTGAACGTGAAGATGGTGGCTATGTGAGTCTCGGTGACGGGCAGACAAAGTTTCAGGACCTCATCCGTAGTAGTTTCTGCGGTGACCTTGCTGACTGTAGGCTACGTCAGATTGTAGTTATGTCAACAAGGTTGGATGATGTAGCTGCAAAGAAGATTGAATACCAAAAGCAGATTGCGAGTGGTGAAGAGATGGTACGACAACACGTCATCATCCTATGAAGCGTTAGTTGTCCAGAGGCAGAGACGGTCAACGACTAGCTAGAGGAAATGATGACTCGAGTTGATGAGGTGTAAACTCTCAGTTAAGGATGTCCTCCTCCAAGATAGCATTTATGAGAAACAGTTAACTTGATGCCTCTTTCCAAGTTAACTCACTGTCTCACAAATTGTGCATGTCTATATTGGAGACACCTTTGTATATTGGAGTTATGTTTTAGTTTAGAATCAGTGACTTAAGTATACTTTCCAGTTAACTGCTAGGTTACCTACTTTTAGACATAGGAAGAAATCTTGCTGATTGGCAAAAACTCAATGTTAACTCAAGGAGACTTTAGGGTTTCCTACTCCTTTGAGCTTCTATAAATAAGAGCAACCTTTGCTCATTATTTTTTAACTTTACTTCATGGCAGCAAAACACTGAGCTCACAAGCCTTCGACTTTGTTCGCTTAGTATATGTTCTTGAAATGTATTTGTTATAATTAAACGCCAAGTACAACTTGCGTTCTCTCTATTCAGATAGGCGTGTTCAATCTATGTTCATGTGTTATTCGTTGATTGCTTGTTGTATGATTGTCTCTTTCATGCAAGTTGCTGTCCCAAAGTGTAACCTTTGATTGAAGTTGATATAATAAATCAGGAGAGCCATGTGCCTTTGATCTAAAATTCTCAAGATCTGTCATTGTATGTTCTTAATAATCTTTCTTTCAATCTACACCTCGAAAAGAGCACTGCGCCTCCTTGGGAATTGAGAGAGTAGGATTATCGTTCTATGTTGTTTCTAGTAGTCTATATTTCAGCCTACACCTCGGAAAGAGCACTGCGCCTCCTTGGGAATGCTGAGATCTAGCCTACCATTTGATGATTACTTGTGTGAATTCTATTTCTGCGTAAATCTGGAAGTTCAGAGCCTTCAGATGCATTCTGAGAGATAGTTCGTTTGAGTGATCAAACCATTTCCAAATAGCTCCTGTATCCTCTTGCTCTGTTTATCTTGAGGAAATAGGATAGATTAAAATTTAGCTTAGTTGTAGTTAAGATCTGCAGAAACCAGAGAAAACCTTAGCTACAACACATTGTGTTGTATCACCCTTGTGCTCTACCGCTGATGAAAAAGATAGGAACTTAGTTTACTTAACTTTTTATGCAAACATCAGCAAAAGAGGGAGCTTCTCCTCCTAATTTGAATAGTAGTTATTACATACTGTGCATAGCTGTTTGTTTCCAATAAGCACTCCAGAGGTGCTAATTGAAACACCAACATAACTTAAGTTTCATCTTCTATTTTCCCTTTTCGAACTTTATAACTCAATAACTTAAGTTGCAATATTTCCATTTCCGAACTGCAAGAATGTTGGAAGCACAAACTGCCAAAAGTAATAAGATACCAACAACTGAAATTGCCACCACAACCAGAAATAGAAACCTTGCACTGAACTGTTGTGAGGACTATTGCCAAAAATAACACCTACTAAAAATAGCATACTACTAAAAAGAGTGCGTGTGTCCAAACTCAAAATAAGCCCATTTTGAGATGCAATTGTGACTTACTAAAAATAGTAAGTGCTAAAAATAAACACTGCTAAAAATAGCAATGACTGCCTACCAAGGGTCTCAGGAAACCCAAAAAACCTAGAAACTCTCAAGTGAACCTTTGCAATTTCTCCTTGAAATCCTAGCAAGAACCCTCCAAGAATCTTGGAATCCCCTGAAATGCCTCCGAATAGCCTAGGGACTCCGAAAATAGGCTAACGCTCACTAAAACGCTTGGGGCTAAAAAGGGGACATTACAGTACAACACTCGTCAAGTATTAATTGAAGGAAAAACCTAAGTTATGCATATCCTCATCATTTTTATCTATTAATCTAAGACAAAGAGGCTTCACTCAGACTTCTTTTGCATTGTTAGTGGGATCTATATGTGTAAATCCCTCTTGTGTGTGCTTTTACCCCCACCATTTACTTTTTGTATTCAAATCAATTTATATTATTGGCGATGGTTCTTTCCTTTTCTCATTGAAACCTTACAATCTTCTTCTCCAACAACTATACCATTCATATTAAATGTTACAATATTGCTACTATTATGTTCAATTGACCAAAAATATCTAAAATTTTAAAATTAAAACCTATGAGAACTTTACCATGTAAATCCAATTTCCTAACATACAATATCAATTAAATAAATTGCAACTTTTGTCCTTTATATAAAATTTTAAAATTAAAACCTATGAGAACTTTACCATGTAAATCCAACTTCCTAACATAAAATATCAATTAAATAAATTGCAAATTTTGTCCTTTACATACAAATCCTTATGGACATCAACCATTTGAACTTTGGGACAAGTATTTCAACTTAACACTATTTTACTATCCTTTGAAAGATGATAATGGAAAAAAGGTTGACAAATACATATGTAAAGCCTAGAGGAAACCTAGAGAGGCTTTAATGGAGGATGAATCCTCATATACAACCAAAACAAGTGATCCAAGTTCCTCTTTGTGGAGTAATCTCTATATTTCTTTTAATTAATGATAGCATACAAATACTTAATCTTTAAAGTATGGAAGCTGAACACTTTATAATATTTTTTCTTATGTTAAGGAGTCTCAAATAATTCATTTTTTTATGGTTCTTAATTGCAATAGATATTTTAATTTAGTATTATCTACTTTTGTAGGGATGATTCATCATGGAGATGGTATGGCAACCGAGCAAAGATATTACATGGCTTTATTGAGTCTTGCACATCAACAAAATATCGGTACATTTAAGGTATGCATTTCTCTAGTGCAAAAACCAGGGTTAGTATTCAATTATCAAGATATGGAAATGAAAAAGTCGTTAAATTGTTAAAGCAATACAACTAGAGAAATGAGGCCATTTAAGCGTGCCTCTTTTGATTGAGGAGCAGGAAATGAAACTAACATGATTAATTAGCTATGATTATTTTTATACATAATGCTAGCATGTTCTTAAGGATAAGTTTTAGATGCTTAGAGAACATATAATAGGAAATGTTATAGAAAGAGACTTAGTATGCATTCAATCCTTAGCAAGCACTAAGGTTATGTATCTAAAGTTTGAACTATCCCTCTCCACCATACTATTAGTACATCACAAACATCCCATATGAGCCCACATTGACTATGGTTAGTTGATCCATAAGGATTAGGGTAATAAAAAATTAACAGAAAGTTAAATTCATGAAATAGATAGAGATGAGAATAGTATGATAGAAACAAAAGACTTGTAGAGATAACACAAATGTTTCAACATTTTTGGGTCAAATTCATGCTTGTGGAAATAACTTGAGTCAAATCCAAAACCATAGAAACAACCCCCAACTATTAAAAACTCACAATTGAAACAAATTGACATTCTTTTGACTTCCAGTTTTCAGAGGATTCTTCTAGGGCTTGGGAGAATGCTCCTACATCACCAACAACTGTAAATAGAGGTGGAGAGTATGTGTTTGGGCATGAGAGGATTTATTTGAGTGTTGTATTCGAGGATAATCAGAGAAATACAGGTGTTCATGGTTTGTAGAAGCTTGGTAGAGTAGCAAAGGAACAACTGTTGTTCAACCCACTTGCTGTACTTGTTCTTTCATTAATTGCATCAAAGTTAGAATGAACAATGCAAAGAATTGCAAGGCAGTAGGTGCTTTGGTTGGGGAATTGTATGAGCACATTTTTTGGACACCATGTACTGTCTGCTCCCTCAAATTGTTGATGCAAAAGATGGCAATCAGATAGAGTGGGTGAAAAATGTATACACCATGGGTGAGGAGATTTAGATGTTTGTGACAAATCATCATATGTCACAAGGCAACTTCAAAATTTACTCCAATTTGGAATTATTGAAGGTAAATTTATGATTTAAATATTTATTTTAAATTAAATTTATATGACATGTTTACTTATTTAGATTTTAATTTATTTTTAACATTAATTTACTTTTTACACTGCATTAGGTTTCTAAGACTCGTTTCGTGTTACAAAGAATCATTTTGAGATGACTTGTGAAGGTGTGAGAGGCATTGAGCAACATGGTCGTTAACAACCAATGGAGTGTGTGGAGGCAATCAAATTGAGAAAGGTCCCAAAAGGTCAAATCATTGATCATAGATGATGAGTGGTGAGCTTGTGTGGACTACATCTTGAGTTTCACCAAGCTCATCATGAGTATGATCAAGTTTTTGGATATAGATTAGCCGTGTTTGGAAGAAATCTATGATGACATGGACTCTATGATAAATAAAATAAGGGCCATAATTGCAAAGGAGGATGATCCTAAAGAAACATTTTTCCTAACGGTGAAAAAATTCATTCTTGATTGCTGGAACAAGATGACTATGCCCTTGCATCTCCTTCCATATGCATTATTTCCCAAATATTATAGCACAAAAATAATTAATTTTCCTATTAGAACACCATATAGAGACGGGGAAGTTGTTGATGTGTACAAAAGACATTCGGAATAATCTACTCAAATCCAAAAGCGGTGAATGAGATTAGGACTAAATTTGGTAGGTTCATCATAGGACAAGATCATATTATTTGTGCTCTTCAAGACAATTACAAGACAGATGCATATACATGGTGGTACCTCCATGGGCAAAGTTATATGTTCCTCCAACCTCCTACAATCAAATTTCTATCATAGGTAAGCATTTATAATTTTTTATTTTTAACATTTTTATTTCTTACCATTCTTTTGATTTTTAAGTTGTATCCACTTGCTCTTCAATTTCAACAATTTGCAATTTTTTTTGCACTAAGAAAAATTGGAGTATCTACTCTTTTATTGACTCATTTAGTGCAATTGAGTGGCTGCAAAAAAGCAAAAGATTTGTGGTTTACGTTCACTCCAACTTGCACGTCCTATCACGTAAGGAAGTTGACAACAAGGAAGGAGCGATGAAGAATTGGGATATAGCCCAAGTGTGTCAATGTAGATGCATCTGTTTTAGAGCTTGCTAGGGTCATTATAGATGATGATGAAGCTTCTACACATGATGTTCATGCAGCTAGTGGGATTGGCACTATGGTTGCTTGTGGTTCAAATAAATTTGATCTAGATGCGAAGGAGAGAATTAGAAAGATACAATTTTTTTATTGTATTTGAACTTTTAGTTTTACTATTTTCAAGTTTTTTAATGATTTCTCTTTGAGTTTGACATATTGTGTGATGTCCCCATCACAGACGAATACCCAAGATAAGTATACATTTAATATAATTGTAGGTTAATGAATATTCAATAACATACACATAGATATGCATTTGAATGGAGTAAGTATTATTTACATTAGAACATACTCATGACTAACTTGGTTTTGATAGCGGCAAATTAAGCAAAAATCTCTATGCCACAAAGGAGTGAGAAGGTCACTTAAAAACGTAATCAAGACTAATGGAATCAGGTTGCACACTAAACAACCGCTAATTAGTTATGAAGAGGCACATGGAGATAAAGGAGTAACTCGTCCAATAGACGTATCCCTTAGCATCGCGCCATATTAAAAGCACTCGCTGCACTGAAGAGAGGGGGGGAACAGAAAGGGAAGTTTTAGAAGATAGATTTTAGGGAGAAGGACATCACATATATCAGAAGTCACTTACAAACCCTATGAGATCTTAGATTGATCAAGAGAAGAAGCCGATCCCTCTGCAAGGCAGAAATTCATCAATGATATACCAGACGCACGGCCTAGCTCTATCCTCATCTCTTGAGGAGATCAGTCATATAAATAATCGCAGACAATACAAACAATAAGCAAACCATCCTATAAGCGTTTAATAAAGGGAAGATATCAAGGATAGACATTCGGGTCTCGGCCCACTGTAATCACAGTCTATAGCCAGCGATCTTTGAATATTGAACAAAGTCTTATTTATTAAATTCGTCCCTTAAATATAAATTTCCATATTTGAGTTTTCTAATTGAAACACTATATTTGAAAGTACACAATTGCGATTCATTGATTATTCAGAAAATTGGTTGATTTAGGTGAAGTTGTCTTGATTAAATAAGGGGACATCATAGTGGTATCAGAGCATCTTTCCTGCCAACCTGTAGAAGAAAAGTAAATGCAAACCTACCACAGAAAGGGAACTATGGCTGATCAATTGGCTCAAGAGCTTAGAACGTTCATGGAACAAACAAATGAAAAGTTTGAGAGAACCAATCAGCTGATCCTCCAGGTCCTCCAAAGCATGAATAACAAGAATACTAATGAGAGAACCATTCCAAGAAGAGAATTACACTCGAATCATTCCGGAAATGAGCATTCAACTCAAAGTTCCATGCTGAGACCAACCATGCCTCCATTCCTTCCAAGTAAAAATGTCATTGAAGAAGAAGAAGAAGAGCCAAACACGAATAGTGCAGAAGATATTGCTCATATGTATGCCGAATTAGACCCTGCAATACAAAGGCTCATACCATTTAAAGAATATTATGAAGTGAAAACCCAAGGCAATCCAAACCAGAGAAAGAACCATCCTAACAAAGACCTTAGATCAAGGATTAATAAGATGACCTTGCCCTACTTTGATGGCTCCGGGAAGTTCACCGCTTAATCATGGGTCCAAAAGCTTGACACCTACCTATACCTCAGCCCCATGACTGAAGAAAATGCCACTAAATTCTCTCTCCTCCACCTATCAGGTACAACTCATGATTGGTGGCATCACGGCCTCATCACCCAAGGTCATCGAAGTATAGTCTCCTATACTGAATTCACCCAAAAACTCATTAATAGATTCGATCAAAAGCATCCGGAGTGGTATTTCAAGGAACTCACCCATCTTAGGCAACATGGAACTGTGGAGGATTTTGCAAATGAATTCCAAAAGTTAGCCGTCCAAGTCCCCAACCTATCCCAAAGAAGGCTTATCTACCTTTTCATTGAAGGGCTCAAGGAACCAATTAAGAACATAGTAAACCCCTTCGAACCACAAACCTTGGGGGAGGTGATTCAAAGAGCCATGAAAGTGGAATCCAGCTCTTCAAAGGAAAGATCTAAGAACTTCTCATCCAAGTCACAACCCAAACAAGGCCAACAAAGAAGGGAGAATAAAGAAAGAGCATGTTATTTCTGCAATGAACCATGGATGACAGGAAACCAATGCCATGACAAGGAAGCAATTAAGCGAAGGGAAGGACTAATGAAGAAGGGTTTATGTTTCAAATGCAAAGAACCTTGGGGTGAAGACCACCAATGCAAGAAGGGACAAATACATAAAATTGAAGAAGCATGGGATGAAGAGACAAGAGAAACTCCTACCAGAAAGGCAAGATGGGACCCGGATGAACAAGGACCTTAGCAGTCATCTCCCAAGCAAGTGAACATAGGCCCTTTCGGATAAAAGGCACATTAAAGGGACAAAAAAATATTGCTTTAGTTGATAGTGGGGCTTCCCACAACTTTATCAGCAAAACTTTAGTATCAAAACGAAGATTGGAGGCCCAAAACTTCATTGGCTTCAAGGTAGCACTAGCAAATGGAACTGCGGATCAATGCACAAAGGTCATTCCTCAATTAGAGATCACCTTGGATGGACATACCATAAGAGGAGATTTCTATGTTGTGAACCTACAAAATGATGTGATATTAGGGATGCCTTGGATAAATTCCCTAGGGCGCTTTACCATGGATAACCCAAACTTAGAAATCTGCTTCAAGCACAATGGACAAGAAGTTACACTTGAAGGGCTGCCAAATGGATCTCCAAAGGTGGTATCGTGCAAAAGGATGGAAAGGATTGTAAGGCATGGCCAAGGAGAATGGATAGCACAATGCATGGTGCTCGATAAATCACCTTCTCATGAGCCAACAATTCACATAGATATCCAACCTATTCTTAAGAGACACAAGAAGATTTTTGGAGATATTCCCCCCGGTCTACCTCCAAAAAGGGGATTTGAGCACTCCATAGAATTGGATGAAGGAGCAAAACTGGTGATAATCACCCCCTATAGACATCCCTGAAGGTTCAAAGAAGAGATTGAGAAGACCATTAAAGAATTGCTAGAAATGGGACACATTCAACCAAGTAATAATCCCTTTGCATCATCCGTCGTGTTAGTCAAAAAGAAAGATGGCACTATGCGAATGTGTATAGATTACAGGGCCTTGAATCAAAAAACTATTAAGAATCGGTACCCAATCCCAAGTATAGATGAATTATTGGATGAAGTCCATGGAGCAAGATATTTCTCCAAAATTGAGTTACTATCGGGATACCAACAAATCCGAATGAAGAAGGAAGATGTACCAAAGATAGCATTCCAATGTCATTACGGGCATTTTGAATTTCTAGTCTTACCCTTCAGCCTCACCAATGCCCCAACCACCTTCCAATCATGCATGAACCACATTTTTCGCTAACAACTAAGGAAGTTCCTACTGATCTTCTTTGATGATATCTTGATCTATAGCAAAACGTGGGAAGAGCATCTTCGACATATTGAAGAAGTCTTAAATATTCTGGAATCAAAATCCCTCTATGCAAAAATGTCAAAATGTGAATTTGGTTTGGAAGAATTACTCTACTTGGGACACAAAATCAACGCAGAGGGAGTGAGTGTGGATGAGGAGAAGATTAAGGCCATCAAAGAATGGCCCAAGCCAAGGACCTTGACTCAACTTAGAGGCTTTGTGGGATTATGCAGCTATTATAGGTGTTTTGTAAAGGGCTTCTCCAAGTTAGCTACTCTCCTCACAGACTTGACTAAAAAGGGGGCCTTTATGTGGAATGACCAAGCACAACAAGCTTTTGAACAACTAAAGGAAGCCATGAGTACCTGCCCTGTCCTTGCCATTCCCGACTTCACACTACCATTTGAGCTACAATGTGATCCTCCAAAGAAGGAATCGGCACAGTTCTCATACAAAAGAAACATCCAATAGCCTTTGAAAGCTGCAAGCTAACTAAGACAGAGAAGCACTACTCCATCTATGACAAAGAGATGTTGGCTATTATGCACGCCCTAGCAAAGTTCCGACAATACCTAGTTTGTGGAAGATTCATCATCAAAACAGATCACAATAGTCTACGATACTTCATGCATCAAAAAGATCTTAATGATCGACAACAAAAGTGGGTAAGTCGAGTTCAAGCATATGACTTCGACATAGAATATGTTAAAGGAATCAATAATGAGGTGGCAGATGCTTTATCTAGGTGGCCCTATCTCAACACCATCACAAGCATTTCAAAGGATTGGAAAAATGACATTATCATCGAGTATGCCAAAGATGCACAAGCCTCCGAGATTTTAGAAGGAAGAATGCCGAATGAAGAATACAAGGTATGGGATGACCTTATTCTATATAAGGGAAGGGTATTTCTTGTTCCCCACTCAAGGATAAAGAACAAAATAATGACGGAATTCCATGATGGTCCTCTAGCCGGTCACCAAGGGTACTACAAAACTTATAAACAGGTTAGAGAGAAGTATTCATGGAAAGGATTAAAAAGAGATGTGCTTAAACATGTACAAGAATGCATGATTTGTCAGCAAAATAAAGTGGAACAAAATCATCTCGCAAGCTTGCTACAACCGCTACCCATTCCTAACCAAAAATGGGAAAGTATTTCGATGGATTTCATAACCGGATTGCCCAGAGTGCATGGGAAAGATAGCATCTATGTGATAGTGGATAGACTTACTAAGTATGCCCATTTTTTTGCAATCTCAACGGAATATAAAGCGCATCAGATAGCATAATTATTCTTTAAGGAAGTCTTTCGACTCCATGGAATACCCAAGACAATCATTAGTGACCGAGATAGTAAATTCCTCAGCCAATTTTGGCAAGAACTTTTTCGGCTTGCAGGAACAAGTCTAACTCCAAGCACAAGTTACCACCCGTACACAGATGGGCAAACGAAGATAGTTAACAAATGGATAGAAGGTTACTTAAGGAATTATGTCACGGGACAGCAAACCGCATGGATAAAATGGCTACACATGGGTGAGTATTGTTACAATACTACCCACCACATGTCAATTGGAATGAGCCCCTTTCAAGCCTTATATGGATATGAAGCTCCTTCCTTTGGAAACTTGGTCATCCAAGAAAGCAAAGTGCAAAGTGCACAAGACTTCATACAGCAAAGTGTTGACCTCATGAAAGCACTCAAGGAAAATCTGCAACAGCCCCAGAACTAGCAAAAAGTCTATGTTGATAGACACCGTATAGAAAGGACATTTGAAATTGCAGATCTAGTGTTTCTGAGGTTACAACCATACAAGCAAACATCAATCAAGAAGAGTGGGACTGAAAAACTCAAGCCATGTTTCTATGGTCCCTATAAAGTTATAAGAAGGGTGGGTGAGGTAGCTAACGAGATACAACTACCAAAGCATAGCAAGATCCATAATGTTTTCCATGTATCTAGGCTTAAGAGGGTCCTTGGGCAGCAAGTCACCCCTTGTACTGAGTTACCTCCTCTACATGAAGAAGTGTTGTGACCTTTTTCACACATCACCCCATCCAGATGGGGACCCCCTAATTTTTTGCTCCATTCTGGTCGTTTGGCTTTGGTTAGTGTCTCTCTCTCTCTATCTCTGGTCCTTCCGGGGATGTCTCGTCGTTTGACCTGGGTTGAAGTATTGTTCAAGTCTGTGAAATTAGGGTTTTCATTTGTCAGGCTTATTAAAGGTCAAACTGAGTTGTAAAATTGAAATTTGAGCTTAATACAGCAGTCAGAAGACTTCCAGCAGGGTCCCACTAAATTTTCACTGTATTCCGGCAACTTACTATTTTTAGTAAGTATTCAATTTGGGGCTATTTTATCAAGATTTTGGAATTCTGTCAATTCCACCACAATCAGGCAGCTTCAGAATGCTTACACGCGAAATTTGAATAGATTCCGACAACTGGCTATTTTTAGCAGTTCAGCCTTTGGAGGCTATTTTCAGGATTTAAACGAGCAATTCTCCGGTGAGTGACAGGGGGATTGATCTGGGTTTTTGAAGACCTTCGCAATGATGTAACATGCAAGGCGAGATGGTGGCTTTCAGAGTTCAGCCTCCCGAGGCTATTTTTAGGGTTTGCATGCAAGAATTTTCAGTGCATGTCCAGATATTCCATGTGGGTTTTGCAAGGCCTTCGCGATGATATGACATGCAGATGGATCGGGTCAGTTTTCAAGGACTTACTATTTTTAGCCAGTGCCAAAACTTTGACCAGTTTTTTGGGTTTTTCTAGGTTTTGTGAGATCCCACAGGCACTATGACATGCAAGCTCGTCCGACATCCGGGTGACCACTTCCCAGGCATTTACTATAAATAGCCGTATCATCCCAGCAGCTACCCACCACTCCAGCCCAACAATCAGGTGCAATCAGGCACGATCAAGGACAACAAGGAACAAATCGGAGCACATGCAGATCAGATTAGGGTTTTCCCTGCCACGTCTAAAAATAGATGAAGCAAAATGCAGAAATGACAAAACGAAGCACGCCACCGGAATCAGCATCCTTCAGGCTACCGGTTGGTAAAATTTGAACACGATCTGAATACTTTCTATTTTTAGCAAGTCACCTCACGGCTAAAAATAGCACATCCTCGTCAGGAAAAATGTGTGAATGAGTCTCTTTCAGCATCAAGTACAAGTGGAACAAATTTCAAAGCAAACAGAGATACAAAATTGGTCAATTCTGGGGTTTGCTAAAAATAGCAAATGGCTAAAAATAGCATGTATTGCGCCAGATAAGATATGAATAGGATGACAGCACCCGATGGAGGCACAACCACGCCAGTTCCAGTTCAGAACAGGGTGAAAATCAATGAAACCCTAATTTCTCCGAATTTACTAAAAATAGAAAGCCAGGCTAGGGCATAAAGGGCGTTGGAAACTTTACAAACATAACTGATAGGTAAACACCTTCATATGCGCCCAGGAGGAGTGAAAGCTTCAAAATTTTCTAAGTGTGAGATTTCCTTGAGCAAGGGCTATATGCACCCAGGGAAGGTGAAGGGTCACCAGAAATGCATCGAAATTTCCCCAAGGCATCAAAATTTCCTGAGGCATCCTCAAATGCGCCTAAAATGGAAGTCTACAGGGCCAAATGCGCCAAGAGGAGGTGAAAGGTCAAGCTAGGCGTGGGTTTTCCATCTTGCATAGGAGAATGCGCTTGGAAAATGGAAGTTGCTTGGCCTAAATGCGCCCAAAGGAGCTGAAAGGTCACCAAAATGTAAAAAAATTCACTAAGGCATGGCACTTTCCTCCTCACTAGCCAATATGCACTTAAGATAAAGAAGTTTCCTCCTAGCACTAGCAAATGCGCCCAAGGAAGGTCAAGAGTCATGTCCTAGGCGTGGATTTTCCATCTCACATGAGGAAATGCGCTCAAGGATGAAATAGAAGTCTACCCCTCCCCCATATGCGCCTAAAGGAGCTGAAAAGTCACTTAGAAAGCGTGGATTTTCATTGACCACAATAAGGTACGCCTAAAATGGAAGTTGCTTGGCCTATAGGCGCCTAAAGGAGGTGAAGAGTCACCCTAGGCGTGAGAGTTCTTCATGGCATTTGCGCCCCAAGTAAAAGGTAAGGATGAAAGGTAAAAGGGTGAAGGTGGAAGCTAAACTTGAGGGATGCGCTAGAAGGATATGAAGGGTCACCTTGTGAAACATGCCTAGAAGGGAATAATACTAAGAGGGGCGTGATTTTGAAAGTTGTTCTAAGTATGAAAGTTCTTTCTCATGCTAGGAAATGCGCCCTTGTTTGTGAAAAATGTGATAAAAAAGGCCTAGGCGTGGGAAGGCCTAAGGGATTTAAATTTAAATGGAATCATGAGGTGTGAAGTGCACTCTTAAGGTAAGATTTCCTCCGCTACATGAGGTTTGCGCCCAAGGCTACAAAGGTGAGTTAATTTAATAAAATATTCCTAAGGCATTTTTCTTAAGGGAAAATAGAGAAGACGCCTAGAGGATGATGCCAGTTGCCAGAGGAACAAAAAAAAAAAATCTTCAGAGGAAAATTCTTCAGAAAAAATCAAGATAATTTGCCAAGGCCGAGAAGATCGAAATTGCAGGAATGAAAGACATCCAGAAGGAAAAAAATAAAAATTAGCCTTTTTATTATTTTAAATAATAAAAATTAAACGTACCCCTTCATCTGGATACACATGAAAACTATAAGTTCTAAAGGGAATTTTCTTCTGGGTATTGAACGTTCGCAATCAGAGATGATTTGAACTTACTCCACACCTCGCTTGTGTCGTTTTGATAGAGAATTTTACTCGGTGCCTGTTTTGATGAATTTCCTAAGACAAGTTTAAAATTTCTCTAAGGCAAAAGAGATGAATATCTCTTCTCGAAGGATGTTTTAGCTCAAGAATTGAACTGGATGACTTGAGTGATTTTACAGCATGAAATCAAATGACTTAGCCGGATAAAGTAAAATTGTTCGAAGGGGTGATTGGTTTAATATTTTAAAAAAGCAAATATGATGAAGCAGGCCTGTGCAAGAATTATGGAATTTCGAAATTCTAGAAGCTCAAGATTCCGATACTCCGGATGACAAGTGTTGCGACTGGAAAAGAGAGGGAAAATGGAATTCGAAAATGTGCTAAGTATAGCCTCTACTGGATTTCGACCTGGCTATAAGATTCTGAGTCCTTTTTCATTCTTCTCACAGATTGCTAAGTGCAAAATATTTGCTAAGGCTGAAGTACGAGCTTGCAAAGTGAGAGTTTGAAGTTGCTGAAGAAGTCGAGCTTGTGAAGAGGAGTGAGTTGCTGCAAGTGCTAACTTCTAAGTCTCCAGTTGCTAAAGGCTGAAAGGATGATTTGAATCCTCAACTTGATGAAAGATACGAATTCAAGAAGAGAAACTTTCTAAGTTGTTGAGAAGTAAAGTGTGAAGTACGAACTTGAAGAAAGAAGTTTCAAATCTGTTGAGGGCGAATAGTTGCAGGCAAACATTTCCCAGCATCTGACATTGTGTTGCTGCAAGTAGAGAAACTTCTAAGAAAACCTTGAAGTAAACAGGCGCAGTTGAGGTTTGCAATTGAAAGTGGCAAAGTGTTGCAGCCTTTTTATTTAAAAATCTGCTGGCACCCTCAAAAGTGATATTTTATTGTTATGAAATCTTGTTTGTTGACTATCTTACCCTTTTTGCAGAATGGCCGAGTCAAGCAAAAAAGCTGCAGGCAAGAACGTCCACGCTGAGTCCAGACAGGCAGTAATCAAGAAATTAAGTAAGTCTTTCCTGCCAGAATCAAAATTCACATCAAAGTTGGGCAGGCTGGCAGACACAAACCTGGGCTCGTTTAACCTGGAGGCGTTCAAAAGAAGGATAATGGGGACCGGAGGCCATCGCCCATCAGTGACTTCACATAGCATTGTCAGAAGTGGATTATATGCAGCTGCAAATTTTCCACCAGCCATCCGATGCCCGGAGCTCATTATGGAATGCTCTCACCACTACGATTCAGAGAAGAGGACGATCGTTGCGCCAGATGGCAAGGTGCTGGCTAACCTGACACCACAAGCAATCGGAGAAGCATTCAGGATCCCCGCCCACTAGAAAATGATTTTCAAAACGAAGGACAGGGTTGACAGAATGTATTCATCTACAACAGACCGGTGTGTTCATGTAATAAACACTAGGTGGATGATCAAGCCCAAACCAACTCGTACGAAGTTGCCCAAACAGATAATTTCCGAAGACTTGAAGCAAGAGTTTGGCGACCTGATTGTGATGTTGAGTAGAGTTGGAGGGTGTCCCCAAGCGTTCGTCTTCGAACCTTGGATGTTTTACTTTATCAACTTGGTACTGGAGGGCAAGGATTTCATGGATTGGGCCCTGTTAATCAGTGATGGTCTACATGAGCAGCTCTGCAATGTGAGGAAGACTAAAACATTTTATATGGGCTCCTACCTCGTCTATATGCTGGCTCGCATGACAAGATATAGGGGGATCTCTTACAAAGAACCAATCAGTTGCGGTTCTCAACAATTCAAGATATTCGAGGCTTGTCCGCAGTTGCATTTGACAAGCACTACTAATTACAAAAGAGTCAACGATGCCTTTACTATGCACATCACAAGGACCTTGCAGCAAAGGACCCATCACAGAATATCGAGGGAGGCGCAAAAAATGATTGAGAAATTTGGATGTTGGTTTATCCAATTCCCAAAATTCACTTACATAAGGCTGCAGGGATTCTCTTCCTACCCATACAGGTTGCCCCGATATCCCACGAACAGGGTAGTGATGCTGGAAGTTTCTAGGCAACTAATTGCCTACGATAAGATTCAAAAGAAGAAGAAGGGCGGACTTGGGTTCCCGATTGCTATGGGAAATTCAGACGAAGTGTGCCCATCACTGCAGGCAGCAAGGGAGGCAGAGGCGGAGCTCCAGTTCTTTCAGCTTTCTTACCATTCCAATAGACACTACTACGATCCTCATAGAAATATCAGATGGGTATTGACAGAGGAGTTTAGGCACAAGGCACAAATAGAAGATTTTTGGGCAAGTGCAGTAGATGAGATCGAAGTCAGAAAGAGGATGTTTTCCCGGATACCATTGGCAATGATCAGAGAGTGCGAGATTATTCCTGTGCTAGATCAGATTGAGGAGGACATAAACGTTGTACAGGTTGATTACGACACAGTAAGAAACACGCCCTTGCTACTCCCAGATTGGTCAGAGCCAGAGATCACCGACTTGGATACACTTTGTATCCCAGTCCTGACATTTACACGGAGTTGGATAGAGAGACATGTCAGCCGACTAAAGGGAAGGTCAATTCCCCTTACCTACAATTTGATGGGAGACAGTAGATTGCAGACAACTGATCCGAGGAGACGGAGTAATCCAACTCCAGAGCCTAGGGGAAAAGAGCCGGTTCGACCGAAGCCTGTGATAGTTGAAGAATCCTTGCACATGCCGGTTCGAACACATTCTCCAAGCATACAGGAAGTGTCCCTATTTGATGATCAGAGGGAGAGGTTGCAGGAAGAACAGGCGGAACAGGCAGTACAAATAGAGAGCCAGCCACTTCGTAGGGAGTCCGTGGGCCAGAGCATCAACGTGCCCCGAGAGGATAATCAACAGGAGAACCGGCAAGAGACCGATGAAGGCACTGCCACAGATACTCAATTTCAGCATGAGATTGAGGTAGCTCTCGAGGATGATGCTGCTTCCGATCGAGATGCCCAGAGCTCAGGAGACATTGAGCCCATAGATGATGATGAGCCTCGTCAGAACAAGGGCCATGAAGTAGAGGCCGAGGTAGAGCAGCCTTTCATCATGACAGACACACGACAGGAGGTGCCAAACTGGCTGAGGGATAGGATGAGGCGTGATCCTGTGGATGAGACTGATCCTGTAGTCGAGATGGAGGAATTGCTGTGAAGGATCAATGCACCTCCCACGAAGAAGAAGGCTAGGAAGTTTTCCAGAATATCCACAGATGAGGATGGATCCCGAACCTTGCATATGGCAATTCCGTGGGAGGAATGTGATAGAGACGAGGCCGTTCCTGAGAACTACATTGTGACAACCATGGAACTAGGCCGCCCTACTGGGGCACAGGTGGTAGAGGAGTGCGATAATTCCTATCGGGCACTCAAGGACAGATTGTCCCATGTTGAGGGCAAGTACAAAAGGTTGAAGGTAGAGCATCGGACACTGATTGGCTACGTGCAGCACTTGTCCCGTCCTTGTGGGCAAGAAAATCCTGCAATCGAGCTCCCAGCTGAGTTTTCCAGGGAGTCAATCAGTGGATTAGAAGATTTAAGGAGAATGGCACAGCAGGCAGACACGTGGGTTGCCAGTGTGCGTACAGAGACAAGAAAGTTTATGGAAGATCTTGCACATGCCTATGGGCAAGCTTCCGATATTATGGCTAGAGTGGAGGCAGTTAACCATGCTTGGGGTGAGGCTCGCATCTATCAGACGAGAGTTGTTCTCCGTCTAGGAGCTTTGATGAGCATACCTCAACACACTTTGGTTGAGGGAGGTGTTATCCAGCAGGGAGATAGATACGACTTTGCCAGATGGTATTCTTCAATAGTCACAGGCCGGGGATTCTATGATGCATCACCAGCAAATTCGGTCAGGATCAGGAAGGCCATGACGAACATCTTGGATGGAGTTCTCAACACATTGGAGGCAATCTTTGCCAGGAGGTTGACTTCTGAAGAGATAACTACAGATGGACTAAAGGACAGATTGACGCCATTCTTCTTTGAGGTGAAAACCTTCACTCAGGATGATTTCGAGAACACTGCCACGTTGTCTAGTATCATACAGAACACCTAGGATGCCCTTGTTGCCTGGAAGAAATCATGTGCCCGGCATGGGCAAACAGTTGTTGTATTAGAGTTTCAGTTGGATCACATTCCTCCTATCTCCGATTAGGAAGTTGAGGAAGTATTAGCCAGATTCACCAGATTTGCAGCCAGCGAGAAGGAGAAAGGAAACGCTCTTCTAGATGACGATCTGCTGCAGGGGGACGATGTGCATTGATTGCAGGTAGTGGGCCTGCAGAGGAGTGGAGAATATTCTGCACATTCATTGCCCCACTCCTCTCAGTGGCAGTTTTTAGGGCATAAACCCTAATTAGGGCATGGGTGGCTCAATCCGAGCCCTTTATTGTAATCAGATCTGAACCGTCCACTGGACTGGGTTTATTATAAAAGGGGTATCCCCCCTCATTTGTAATTCATTAGAACTAGAATTGAATCAGAGATAGAGTTGAGCTAGAGAATAGAAGGCATATAGCATTTAGCTTAGAGGTTAGCTTAGATTGAGGAGGAAAGGAAGTTTTCCCATTGAGGACTTTGTAAGAAGTTGTTGTGAACACTCTCATAATATAAAGATTTATCATTGTTTGGTGGTTCTATCTTCTATTGTGAGTAGCTAGCAAGGCTTGTTCGTCTTTCCAATTCGAATAGAGTAAAGTAGAATAGATTTTGTTTCCATGCAAGTAGCGTTAATTGTGGAATGCAACATTGGTTTGAGCATATCTCCCTATATCCATACCACTAGCAGGCTTGCTGACGGTAAGTCTGCCCTGCGTGGTCAACTGGAATTTCAGCACTTAACTTCGGTTGCGATTTGTGTGTCCACTTGCTTCGTGGTGAAGGGGTGTGCATGTTGAATCTCGATATGAATATCTACCTATCCTTTGAAGATTGCATCAGCTTTGTCAGAGTTGTCCGAGGAGGAGACGATACAAAGTTTGGTTTGGAGATTGTTAAAGCTAGTTTTGCCTTCCATCTTTAGGAATAGATTGTACGATTCCTATCCCTTTCCCTTTAATTCAGTATTTCCCGATCGATTCGAACATCAGAGCAATATCGTCAAAATCATTCATTGTTTCACTGTGATTGAACAACTACGTAAGTCCCCTTGAAATAACCAGCATATACACATCAACCAACTGAGTCTATTCGCGATAAAAGGAACCTTGGAGTTTAACGCATGAACTTTCACGCAATCTTAGCATGCGGAATACTTTGATCAAGAGAGAATAGAGTGACCGTTGGATAACTTTATTCTGTGTTGATGTCGTCATAAAAAAAACACGTCAACAAGAAGGACAACTTACCTTGGAACCAGAAGTTATCCTAGATACCAGAGAAAGAAAATTGAGGAATAGGATCATTACCGAGTCTCTAATCAAATGGAAGGGACTTCTTGAAGAAGATGCTACATGGGAAAGGGAAGAAATTATTAAAGCATTCAAAGATAAACAAATTCAAGAAGGGAAAAGCATCATGGCCCTTGAATAGAACAAGAAATAGACTATTATATGTAATAACCTCAAAATAAGTTAATAAAGACAATTTTTTTTTGCACATGAACATCCCTTGTGGATAATTTGCATAAGGATGGATACACCGAAATAGGGTGTCCATAAGGCCTGCAAAGTGAAAGGCTTGCTTTCGGGATTTTAAGGCTAGATAGACTTAGAAAAAGGTATCCAGAAGGCCTGGAAAGATTAAGAGTAACAAGGTTACAATCTTTCCCAGGATTATAAGGCTGGATAGACTTAGAAAAAGGTATCCAAAAGGCCTGGAAGGAAATTAAGAGTAACAAGGTTACAATCTTCTTCCAGGAGTATAAGGCTGGGTATACTTAAAAATGAGGTACCCAAAAGGCTTGGAAAGAGATTAAGTGTAACAAAAGGTTACGATCTTCTTCCAAGAAAGACAGGTACACCAAGAAGGAATTGCTTGAGGACAAGCAAAATCAAGAGGGGGAGACTTGTGATGTCCCCATCATAGACAAATACCCAAGATAAGTATACATTTAATATAATTGTAGATTAATGAATATTCAATAACATACACATAGATATGCATTTGAATGGAGTAAGTATTATTTACATTAGAACATACTCATGACTAACTTGGTTTTGACAGCGGCAAATTAAGCAAAGATCTCTACGCCACAAAGGAGTGAGGTCACTTAAATACCTAATCAAGACTAATGGAATCGGGTTGCACACTAAACAATTGCTAATTAGCTATGAAGAGGCGCATGGAGATAAAGGAGTAACCTGTCCAATAGACGCATCCCTTAGCATCGCGCCATATTAAAAGCACTCGCTGCACTGAAGAGAGGGGGGGGGACAGAAAGGGAAGTTTTAGAAGATAGCTTTCAGGGAGAAGGACATCACATATATCAGAAGTCACTTACAGACCCTATGCGATCTTAGATCGATCAAGAGAAGAAGTTGATCCCTCTGCAAGGCGGAGATTCATCAGTGATATACTAGACGTGCGGCCTGGCTCTATCCTCATCTCTTGAGGAGATCAGTCATATAAATAATCGCAGACAATACAAACAATACACAAACCATCCTGTAAGCATTTAATCAAGGGACGATATCAAGGATAGACATTCGAATCTCGGCCCACTGTAATCACAGTCTATAGCCAACGATCTTTGAATATTGAAAAAAGACTTATTTATTAAATTCGTCCCTTCAATATAAATTTCCATATTTGAGTTTTCTAATTGAAACACTATATTTGAAAGTACACGATTGAGATTCATTGATAATTCAGAAAATTGGTGGATTTAAGCGAAGTTGTCTCGATTAAATAAGGGGACATCACATATTGATATATTATATGATAATATTAAGTTATAACATTGAATTTCAGAATTATGAATTATTTTTTCAATTCAAAATTGCAATGAATGGAACATAGGTATATAATATTTACAAAATTACATGCTGTGATTCGTGAATTATGGTTTGACATATAGATAAGAATGTGTAATGTCCCCATTTTCGGTCACTTCAACATCGTGGTTAGTACCAACTTTCTCGGTGAACGCTAGCTTTGTCAGAATGGAATTTGGTGGTTGGCATTGAGCTTTGGGGATTTTGTTGAGTACTTGATGCTTTTTGGGAACAATTTTGGCATGCCAGGTGCATTCCAAACATCTTGGAGGGAAATGTTGTTTTTGGAAAGTGCCTATTTTTGGTAAGTCAAGTCCCATGTGAGTTCCTAAGTATATCGACGTCCCCAGTTTTCAGTTTTGAACAACTTTTGTATTTTCCACTATCAGTTGGGTGTGTGGAAAATAAGTAATGACGACTTAAATTAATTAATTATTAATTGAAGTGACTAATGTGCCAAAAATGTTAAACATTTAATTGAAGTCACTTTTAGGAGCAATGAGGAGTATAAAGAGGATTTGGAAGCTCATTTTGGATTATGTTGGAATTATTTAATCTATTGGGATTTTTGGAGAGCTTTATCTGGAGCAAAAACCCTAGGATAGAAAACCTTGGGCAAATAGTTTCAGTAGTGAAACTATCTACCCTAGTTGGTTATTGGTGGAGTCACTCGGATTTCACATTTGGATTTCAACGATTGGAGCTTTGAAATTTGTGATGTCTTGTGTTGGCGTAACAATTATCACCTCTAGAGCGCGAGTTGGTATAGACAGCTATGCATAGTGCGTAATGACTGCTCTCCAAATTAGGAGGGGAAGCTCCCTCTTTTGCTGATATGCGTTCTAAAAGTAAATGATCTAAATCCTATCTTTTTGACTCAGCTGGAAGAGGCACAATGTTACACCCCGAATTATAAGCTACTACGTAATAGTATGCATAGGGTCGAAAGATTGTATTGTGAACTCAATGCTTGAATAAAATGTGTACCTTGTTGTCAAATCTAAGTATTGTTACATTTAATGATTGTCTCATTTTAGTGTATTTCAATTGATGTCATTCTTGGTGTAATTATGCATATTAAGTTATAGAATTGTTAGTATTCTAACTTGTGAAATGTTGTATCTATATTGTTATGTTGTGAGCATTTGACTTCCGTGGACGTATGTCAGTGGATGCAGGTATAGGTACCATTCCTCCAGGCGGAGGGGAAATATCACTTGGGAGAGGGGCTTGGTCGGTTAATTGGTAATGTGTACTAACTGAGCATACACACACTTCACTATAGAGTGAGTAACTGAATCAGTTGAGTTAGATAAGTCATCCATAGGCATAAACTGGCATTAGGAGTCTTGTCTTCTTTTGTACCTTTTGTAAGTGATGTTTGTCTGCTAACTGTCTCATGGTATTTAGTTCATTTCAATGGATCGTATTTGAATGCAAGTAAATAGGCAAGGGATATATATATATACATATATATTATATACACGCATCCATATGTATATACATATCGATACAAGTGTGTGATTGGCAAATGGATATGCTCGCACAGTTGCATCGATATGGTATACATACACATGCATGTATATCGAAATATATATGGACGTATGCATATGTAGTATATGTATATACACCACCTATTACATATTGGATATTAATAAATTATATTATTATTGCCTGTTGATTTACATCTACACGTATATGTATATATGTATAGATACATATATAGACATATCAGAAATAACACACTGGGTTACGATATGTTTGCAGGAGCTATATATGAAAATATATATACGTATACGTGTACATGTAAATATATATATATATATATATATATATATATATACGTATTAATATTATATAATAAATATACATATTAAAGTAAAAATAATAAACATATATATATATATATATTACTTAAGGTAATAAAGTATATATATACATTTATAGAATTATTTATTACTTTAATACGTATATAAATATATATAATATTAATAAATTAATATATATATTATTTTATAAATAGAAATCATTGTTTATTCATTTCTCATCACATATTTGGAAATCAAATGTTTGCCAAGTATATTGGAAAACGACTTTACCTATTTTCATCATGGAATAATTTGAAAATGAGTAAGGACTTCTTTAAGGTTTAAAAAGAAATATTCGATGCATAACTATTGACTTAATAAAGTCAGTTTTGAAATATTTAAAAGTTTTCCCGTGAAATGGAAATGGCGGAAGAAGCTGAACCGCGCGACTGTGTAGAGCGCTTCACCTGGGAGAATGAATCAAGTGTGTACTCCATGATTGTAATTGTATTCGAGTGTATACTCCATGACTTGTGTATGTATTCGAGTGTATACTCCATGATGCATTTGTATACCTTATAACTGTTTCATGTATGACCATTTGTTCCATGTATGATATGTATTCAACATGAGTGATTATATGCGTACCTATTGTATGCCGTTGAAATATTTTCTCGATATTTGTGTGTATTCAGCATATGTGACCCATGCAAATGCTTGCACGTGTACGATTATTGCCCTGTTTAAGTGTATGATTGTATATGTATCCATGTGTGCTAACACGAATACTTCTGGCTTCAGGTGTCCTCATGTTTGAAAGTCAGTATGTACTTTGTGTTATGATCTACATATCTCGTGTTTATTCATGTACAATCTTGCCAACGTATATTACAATGTCTCACATGTATTTCTATGACTTATGAGTCATCATCTATTCTCATGTGATTGATTCCTGTTTATATGTATACTACATGACTCCATGAAGATTACTGCTTACATCAAATGTATTACAAATACTCTATGCATATGTTTCATGAGTTTATGAAATGCTTCACTTCTTCTGTATACTTAAATGTTTGCCTATGTCTTAAATGCTTTCAACATATTACTCCAAGAGTACTCTTCTCATGTATGCAAGTGTTTGATTCATGCCTCATGTGTTTTTGAATGCAATTCGAGGCCCACATGTAGAGATGTACAACACTCACCTTTGGAATAAAGGGTATGATCCTTACCTTAAATGATTGCTTCATGTCTTATTCATACATTATTAAGTATAATAGACTATGATTCATATCCTAAGTGTATCCAAGTGTGGCTCATGACTTATGTATTCAAATGCATTCAAGTGTATACCGCGTGATCTATGTGTATTCAAATACATCCAAGTGCCTCCTATGATTTATGTGTATACTTTGTAGCTTACATCATGATTTGGGTATGATCATGTGTATACTATGCGACTAGTATTCATGGGTCTTACTTGTACTCATTTATATGTCTTATGACTTGCATGCATTCACACCTTGCGACTTATGTATACTTTGTAACCCACATGGTTTTGGCGGATACTACATGCCTTTATGTGTATGCTTCATTAAGTATTTCCTTGTGTTAGCTTAATTCCTGATGAGTCTTTGAACGAGGTACCTCCATGGCATCTTATGCTTAAAAATTAGTTAAATTTTGTTGACAACTGCTTCTTGAGTTGAGAAGTTGTAACTACTAAAGTGAAAAAATGTTTGGGATTGTGATTGCTTGAGGACAAGCAATCTTGGGTGGGGTGGACTGTCATGTCCCCGAAATCATAACGGAAAAATAACAAAATATATATTAGATGTCATTTTTAATTATGATTGTCAAAGACAATATCATAATTATAATCATTATTATATTATGTAAATTAAATATAACTATACGATTCCCAAAATATAAATACTACCTATTATAATTATTATATATATTGACAAGGGTTGGGGCCCTAGCTCGGTTGGCTAAATCTTTCTTGTTGCAGGAGGTTGGTCACGAGGTCTAGTCTCCCCCAGCCCCGTGGTACCGGAGGGCGTGTCGCGCCAGCGTCGCCGGTCACGTTAAAAAGTTTACCAGGCACACTGCAGTTTATAGAGGGTCGTGCTACCAGATTCCTGCAATCTAATAAAAAAAAAAAAAAATTATATATATTGACAAATTAAATAATAAAGTAAATATTACAAACATGAACATAAGTTAACAAAGGTGTACTTGATCAATGTCATGTGAAGTTTGAATGGAGCTGAGCGGGAAGGCGCGGGGTGTCTCCCGTTTGAATTTTCCTGAGGGTCTGAGCAATGAAGATGGGGATGCAGGGGAATCGGAGGATGGCAATGCGGACTGGGTGGTCACTCCCCTTGTGTCTCCTGAGTTGGAAGGCATTGTTGAGTCTGTTCATGGTGCGTGTAGGCTCTTTCCTCCTGCGTTGGTGCTTGGACGACTCGGGCAGCCTGGCAAATGGTCTGTGTGGGGTGTTGTTTCACCCTATGTTTCCAGCTTGGTGCTTCTTACCTCGCCACGGTCTCCTTTTAGATGGCTGCTTGCTAGTGGTGGCTGTCCTGTGTGGTGTTTGGTTGTGAGGGAGGGAGTGAGTGCTTCTGCCCTGGATCCCGTGGTGTTATGTGATGAGGAGGGTATTTCCTTTGTTCTGCAAAGGTTAGTTGTGCTTCTCAGAGATGCTGCGGTGAGTATTCGCTCCCGAATGCTTTACCCTATTTTAGTCGGGTTTGACAGCCTGTTGTTGAGTTTGATGGTTTCGTTATGCTGCAAAGAGGGTGTTGTCCCTTCTTTGGCCTCTGTTAATGGTGAGGTTTGCTTGAAGGTCTAGAGGCTTCACTTGCTTGTGTGGAGGGTGTCGAAGCCCTGTCGGCGGCCGTTGCTGCTCGTTATGGTTGGGGCTGCGACGAGTTTGTGGGTTGGTGATTAGATGTTGTTGACCAACAACTTTCTGCTGGGGATGGAGCTGCTCGACTGGCCTCATTCTGGGTCTTTGTGGTATGTGGGTCTTTGGTTCCTTCCGGAGGTGCTCTTGGCTATGCCTCCCCTGTTCTCTTGGCCGGAGCTTTGGTGTTTTTTTGGGATCTCTTCTTTGATGCCTAGGTCTCTTGGGGCCTCTATTGCTCTTGATCTTCGGTCCTCTCGGGGTTGTTCTGTCTTTCCTCGGGTGATTGAGTGTGTTCTTATGGAATTTGGATTGGGTTTGGCTCGGGTGGTGGTGCTGGTCTTTGGGCTCTCCTTTCCCCTTTGGATGGCTCTGGTGTGGAGTGAGGTGTTGGCCTCTCCTTGTTTGGGCGTAGCTCTTGGTGTGCTATGGTGAATGGGAGGAGTTTGCTCCCCAGATTGGTGTGGCTTCAGAGCTTTTTCTGTTGCTGCTCTTGTGGGCCTTTGCCAGTTTCAGTTGTGGTTGTTCTCTGCCCTGTGGTGGTTGACTGGGTGGTATTTCCTCATGACCCAGTTGGGTTTTTGGTTGTTACTCTGTTTTCGTTTCCTGCTGCTGGGGTTGCTGGAGGGTGGTGTGTTTACTTTTTCTGCGGGAGTGGTGGCTTCCATTGTGATCCTACAGCCTAATCCTATTGAGGTGGATCCCTCTTCTTTCATGGTGAAGATGGGTGCTGTAGTTTTCTTTGGAAGCTTCTTCTGGTTTTCTCTAATGCTGTCCCTTTTGAGGTGGGTTCTACTCCTATGGAGGTGGAGTATTGGGCTTTTAGAGATCTTTGGGTCCGGTGGAAAAAGTTCTCATGGTATCCTCTCCATTAGAGGGGAGCTCTCTCCTTTTGAGGTGGAGTATGAGTTGGCTTCCTAGTTCGGCTGGTTTTCGAAGAAGGGCTTGGTGTTGCTGTTCCCATGCTACAGGTTTTCGGGTGTCAGTTTTAATGGCTTGGCTGATCCTGGTTGTCTACAGGGCTTGATAAGTGGCGGGTTATTCCATGACTTTGAAAGTTGCTCTGCAACTTTGTATGATTCTTACCATTCTCTTGGTAAGAATTTGTTAGGCTCTCTATTGTTTGATTCGAACGGAAGGTCTGCTGCAACCCATTTGCGGCAGGTGTTTAGTGGCCTGGTGGTTTCAGGCAATCTCGTGGTGCTGCAGTATTGTGAGTTTTCTAGTTCTATAGGACTGGTTTTTTTCCTATGTGGTATGTTACTCTTGGTTATGGTTCCAAGTTTGGGTTGCTAGTTGGTCTTTAACTCAGGACTGCTGTTGGTCTTGAGTGTGTTGTTGCTCCTGGTCACTGCTGGCCAAGTGTTGTTTGTATCTGTTATTCTTCCACGGTGTTTCCGTTGGTGTTGTTTCTTTGGCACTGTTTGTGTGCTGTTAAAGGTTCTTGGTCCTTTCAAAACCTTGCTTACCTTTTCAAAACCAAAGGCGTACTTGAATGGATATCATCACAATTATAATTGTCACAGACAATATTATAATTGTAATTATTATATACGAACAAGCTTGCAATTTAAATATCCTAAATAAAATACTAACAATTCAAATAGTATAATCATAACGGATATAAAAATATATAATATGAAGCACAAACATAAGAACAAAATAGAGTTCAGGGATGTTTACTAAAAGAGGCCGATCAAGTGGATAAGGAAGCCGACCCCACGGGTAGGCTTAAAACAAAGATAAACGCATCATGATTCGCATATAAGGAAAATTGGTTTAAGAGAACAATAAGGAAGAAGAGCAGCGAATACATTCCATGATATATACTTTCCTAAACGCCCAAACCTAAGATTAACATAACATCGATTAAGAGCCGATATTATTATACCATTTTCTATTCAGCGCTACATCATTTATTAGTGGCAGTCGGTGACGATTGTTATATGAAGCAATAAATCGAGGAAATTGAAGATATATAGCCGCCTATAATTATATCTCTTATAGAGGCCGTTATGGGTCAAAGCGAGGTTGCGCAAGTCATGGAATAAGCGGATAAAATACTCGATCATTCCCTTAAGGTCAGGATTACAGTCGTTACACCAATGAGGGAGATTGCTAGTGCCGCTATAGAATGCTAATTAAGAGGCCTCGAGGATACTCAAGTATGACCATCTTCAGATCGTTGTTGTCCCACCATCTCTCTAAGTCACGAGCATCCAATCGAAAGCCTTTGTGGTCGGGTAGGAGCGGTGTTGAACTTAAATCCGTCATACACTAGGATCATGGAAATTCTAAAAAGGTCATGAAACACATATTTCGATTGGAGCGCACAAGTATAAACATCACCAACTTAGTCGTCTTCCATAATACATTATGAATTATAATAAACAAATGACACCATCAAAATACTATAATTATATCAAGGTAGGATTGTATTAAGAAGATATCAATTAATCTCAAAAGCAGCGGTTAAAAGAAAAAAGCCAGGATCATATGTAATTGGCAACGATTAGGGAGAGAGGCCATTAGTGTCAAACACCCTAACGGGTATGTCCATTCAAAGAGACAACTCTGCACCGAATGGGCACGTCCCTTCTTATTAAGACAAAGCTATAAAGGGGCATCGATGAAACAAGAATGGGAGGGAATTTACAGTCATCATAGAGGTTGCCTCAAATTAGTTAAGATTGGTGCAGATTGGAGATGAGGGTAAGAAGAACAGAAAAAAACTAAGGAATATTTGGAGAACTCAAGACCGGACTATTACACGCCTATCCTCCATCATATCTACGGGAAGGAGACTAAGCAAGTCGTGAGCCACTCAGCCAAATTCAGAAATCACTCAAAGACAAAAAGGACGGATAGGCTGTTGGTCAAGACTAGTTTCAGAGAGGGCACAATCGCTCAGTTACAGGTAAGGCGTCTGTACCCAAACAGAATTACAAATCTGATTGATATGGCATGAAAGATTTTACATGTATATATGAACGGCTAAATCGTTGGGACCAATAGGTTAATTCTTAATACTGGCTGTGACATTCTCAAACACAATAATGCTGCTTGCAGCAATTATTGTGTCCCCATAAGCGACTGTGACTCTATCTCGAAGGATAGGTTTAGCCAACAAACTCTTCGTTAATGCTCACCCGGGAGAGGATGGTTGTGGAGGGAAAGGCAGGTAAATTCGATCACATGATGGATGTCCCAAGACGGGTAATAATCTTGAGGGAATCCACTTGGAGATTGGTCACGCGCCTTCGGCACTGTAAGTTCGTCCCTCCTCCAATGAGTCTAGGCAAGAGAGATGAAGGCAAAAATCTATTCCGGGTAGAGCATAGCAAATTACAACAAAATATGATAAGCTTGTACTTATGAAATTTATAACTTGAGTATATGCTGATATTAAAATTATCTAATGCATTCATCTCGTATGTTGATTAAAAGAATTTTGCTTTTCTCCTATTTTCAGATGTTAAATTGTGTAAATGCATAGTTGTTATAAATTGGTGATATAAACAGATCTTTAAGACAAATTATAAAAGCTAAATCATATGCACATAAAAGTAACCCTTACCTTGACTTGTACACTTACTCTGTTTTTAGGACAAATTCCTTAAGGGGACATTTCAGCAATGCAAAATATTTAAATAATTAACCATGT